>PVHX01017925.1:5218-38653 GCA_004024805.1 Geosciurus inauris
AAAAAAAAAAAAAAAAAAAAAGAATTCAAAGCCAGTCAGCAATTCAGCTAAGCCCTAAGCAACTTAGCCAGACCCTGTCTCTAAATAAAATACAGAAAGGGCTGGGGATGTGGCTCAGTGGTTAAGCGCCCTTGGGTTCAATCCCCAGTACAAAAAAAACAAAAAACAAAAAAACCCCTCATTTTGTTGCCGATAATGGACGGACCAACCAATAGACAGGGATTTAATCGCAAGAATATTATGGTAAGCAGGGATATAACCACAAGGATATTGTGATTTAATGTTTTTAGAAGACATTTTACTTCTTAATTACTTAGTACAATTAACCTGAATTTGGAGCTAAAGCTTGCGCCCAACGTGGGGCTCGAACCCACGACCCTGAGATTAAGAGTCTCATGCTCTACCGACTGAGCTAGCCGGGCGTTGAACAAACTTTCCATTCTTTATTTGCGGATTGAAATTGTGATTCCAGGTTTGAAGCTAGATTTACTTGGAATTCGATAGAGTTACTAAAATGCCTTGGTAGTCTGGGAAATTCAAGCTCTGTGATTTGTGCCTAACTCTCTCTCACACTAACATCTGTTTTATGTTTACTATTAAGGACTTAATTTATTTACATCCTCCACGAAGCACACGATGCAGGGAAGGAAAAAAATTAATGAATCAAGATGTCACCTGAGGATTTGCAATCAGGAAAGATAGGAAGTGCCTGGAGGTCAAAGGAACGAAGGGGGGTCCCTGCGAACCCTTTCCAACCTGCACAGAGTTCACCCTATGGGATTTTCTCCAGCGCTCTACAAATACGATGGATTTCTAAATTTCTAGGACGTAGAGGAAAAGGAAAATCAAAAAGAAAAGAGAAAAAAATCCAGAACGAAGAAAAGACTAACTGGAGATGCCGGGGATCGAACCCGGGGCCTCATACATGCAAAGCATGCGCTCTACCACTGAGCTACATCCCCTCTTGCTGTGACGCTTCTCTCACTACTCACTTAACTGTTACTTCGTGCAGGACTCAGACAAGCTGATAACAATTCTCTGATAAGAGATTCCAGCAGCTGCAAAATCCAGGTTCGCAGAACTGCGAGTCGTACTAATGGCTCTTAGCTGAACCCAGACAAACTGATTTTGAAGCTGGCGATCCAGAGCGCGGACCATGCCTGGATAAGAACCCGGGGGTTAACGGTGGACAAAGAGGAGGGAATCGTCAAACACCAAGAAATGTGACCCGTACAAGGGAAGTAAGGAAGACTTTGTGCAGGATGTTACGTTTCATTTTTTTAAAGGGGAGGATAAAGTAGTAAAATATAGACTATTTGAATAAATAATGCAGAGCAGTAAACTTAAATACTTGTGATGGTGTCGGGGGCGGGAAGGGCACACTGTCCACTACTTTGGGCGGATTTTCCATTACTTTGTGTCGTCTGAATTTTGAGCCACGTTTAATCTGTTCAAGCCAATAAAAAGTTTACTGAATTACTCTAGAAACTGGAAGTTCAGCCTGAAAAAAACATAACACAGATCTCCCATTACAGAGGATATAGAGGGAAAATGGAGCCAGTTATGAGGAAGAGAGCGTGGGAAGAAACGCTTCTAAATAGTGTGTGTGGTTGGGTTAAATTCCATGGAAAACCTGACAGTTGAAACAAGCCTTGAAGAAGGTGAGAAATAAGACACACAGGTATTTGGAAGAAGCTAGATGCAAACAAAGGAATCAGCCAGTGCCAAAGGGTAAAGTAGGAGTGTTTATGACATATGGCTGAAATAAACACTAGGGTTGTAGAAGATGAGGACAGTCTCAAGTGTAGGAGTCGGTAATGTAGAAAGGGTGGGGCCTTTAGGTTAAAGGACCTCAACTTTTTCATATTTTTCCCCTACATTTTTAATTGGTGCATTAAAGTTGTACATAATGTAGGAGTTTGTTTTTACATATTTGTATATGCACACAATATCATTCCTTAGTATTTCCCCTTTGCCTCTCTTCCCCGGGTCCCTTCCTCTATTTTATTGAGCTCCCTTCCATTTTCCTGAGACGACTCCTACTTTTCTTTTCCTTTTTCCTCTCTAGCTTTCACATATTATCAATATATAACCCTTGACCTTCTGAGTTTGGCTTATTTCACTTAACATAATGATCTCAAGTTTCATCCATTTTCCTGAAAATTGTGTAATTTCATTGTTATTTATGGTCGAATAAAACTTCATTGTGTATATATACCACATTTTCTTTATTCATCTATTTATGGACACCTAGACTGGTTCCATAGTTTGGCTATTGTGAATTGTGCTGCTATAAACATGGGTATGCATGTATCATTATAGTATGATGACTTTAATTCTTAAGGGAAAATACCAAGGAGTAGTCATATAGTGGTTCCATGCCTAGTATTTTGAGGAACCTGGATACTGATTTCGGTAGTGGTTGTAGTAATTTACAACCCACCAACAGTATAAAAGTGTTCCTTTTTCTTCATATCCTTCCAGCAATTATATTGTATTCTTTTTTGTTTTGTTTGTTGGTATTTTTGATGACTGCCATTATAACTAGTGTGAGATGAAATATCAATGTAGGTTTGGTTTTTGTTTTGTATTCTTGATGACTGCCATTATGACTAGTGTGAAATGATATCTCAGTGTAAGTAGGTGTGTGCATGTATGTGTAGTGCTGGGAATTGAACCTAGGGCCTTATGCATGCAAGGTAAGCACTCTACCAACTGAACTATAACCCCAGCCCTCAATGTAGTTTCGATTTGCATTTCCCTAATTAATAGAGATGTTTAACATTTTTTTCATATATTTGTTGTCCATTTGTATTTCTTCTTTTGAGAAGTGTCTTTTTAATTCATTTATCCATTTATTAATTGGTTTATTTGGGATTTGTGGGGTTTTTTTTTTTGAGTTCTTCATATATCCTAGATATTAATCCTGTCAGAAGAGTAGCTATCAAAGGCTTTCTTCCATTCTGTAGATTCTCTCTTCACATTCTTAATTGTTTCCTTTGCTGTGCAGAAGCTTTTTAATTTTATTCCACCCCATTTATTAACTCAGCATTATTTCCTGAGCTTTAGTTGCTCTATTGAGAAAGTTATTGCCTGTGCCTATATGCTGAAGTGTTAACCCTACGTTTTTTTCTAGGAGTTGAAGTTTCCTAAGGACCTCAACTTTTACTGAGAGAGTTGATAGCCACTGGGGGGTTTTGAGCAGAAGAGGGCTGGTATGTATACTTTGAAGTCATCAGCATCAGAAAGTTCTTTCGAGTCAAGAAGGAAGATCTCGATCTTCAAGTCAAGAAGAAATCACAAAGGAATGAGTGTAAACAGAGACCCAAGGCCTGAGCAAGGGCAGGCAGAGGAGCAGAAAACCACAGGAGGCTAGAAAGAAAGTAGGGAAAACCACAGACATGAAAAAAGTTAGGGAAATGTAGTACTCCGAAAGGCGTCGAGAAAACGGTACAGGAAGGTGAGTATCGTAAGGTTAGGTCTTGGCTTTTGGGTTAGAATTACATAAATCGCTAATGACACCTACAAGACTGGTTTCTGAGGAGGGTAGGGATGAACGCCTGATCCTAGTGGTTTCCAGAGGGAATAAGGAAAGGTGGTATAGGAGCAGATAATACTGGCAGCTCTGGACGGGTCCAAGGAGACTCCGGGAGCAACAAAGAAAGTGGGGGTTAGGGAATGGCGGGAAAGAATAACAACGAATAAAGTGAGAAAAATGATTAAACGAATTACTTGTTCAAAAAACGAAAAGAATAAAGACGTAGGGACGACAGTTGTAGGAAATGTGGTTACAGAAACGGATACAAGGCTACGTTTGGCAGAAGGGGACAGGGCCAGGTTCCAGACCCTAAGTTTAGCTCGGCACAGGGTCGGGAGGAACCACTTCTCAGAGAACCTGACACTGTGGCCTCGGGCGCCAGGCCTCTGCCCCGACTCTACAGAGTCGGCCTTGATTGGCAACTGGAGCTGCGCCTAGCTGGGCTTGTGCACTCACCTGTCCCGGTCTGTTTCCAGATGCTGACAGGGTCAAATTGGACAGCCTGGAGGGGAAAAGCAATAGAGGGGAGGCCTCTGGCCAAGGCGGGGATTGCTGGAGACTAGAGCAGCGCGCTTAGGGCCAGCCCCGCATATGAATAGTTTTGCGCTTCCCAGCCAGCCACCTAGGTACACCCTCATTTCTCGGCGAGTCGCAGCCTGATATACCCGTAGCTAACGTCTCCGCCTACCGGGTATCAGCCCCGCCCTTCCTCTCCCAAAGGGCGCTGGGAGGCCTGCCTGGGCCGCTGAGCTGTGAGGCTGGTACGGAGACCTCCTATAGATTCACCCGACTCAGGTGCACAAAGGGCGCCCATGGCGGCGGTAGGGCCGCGAACTGGCCCAGGTGCAGGGGCCGAGGCTCTGGCACTGGCTGCAGAGCTGCAGGGCGAGGCAACGTGCTCCATCTGCCTAGAGCTCTTTCGGGAGCCAGTGTCCGTCGAGTGTGGCCACAGTTTCTGCCGCGCTTGCATCGCGCGCTGCTGGGAGCGTCCCAACACCGGCACGGCAGCCGCGACCCGCACACTGCCTTGCCCTCTGCCCTGCCCTCAGTGCCGCGAGCCCGCTCGCCCTAGCCAGCTGCGTCCCAATCGGCAGCTGGCTGCAGTGGCTACGCTGCTTCGGCGCTTCAGCCTGCCAGCGGCTGCCACAGGGAAGTGTGGAACCCCGGAAGCTGGGGCCTCATCGACGATTGTCCGGTGTACACAGCACGGAGAGCCGCTTAAGCTCTACTGCCAAGACGACGGAAGAGCCATTTGTGTAGTGTGCGACCGCGCCCGCGAGCACCGCGCTCACGCTGTGTTGCCACTAGACGAGGCGGTGCAGGAGGCCAAGGTGAGCTCAGGTCCCACCCCTGCAGGTCCGCAGGACCCTCAGCTTTGGTCCAACCCTCCCGCCCAAGCAGTACAGAAGACAGACAGGTAAGTGGGAGGCCCAGGAGAGCCCGTCTTCTTTCTCCTATCCCAAGCTAGTCAGCACTGTTTTTTGGGCTGAGCTCGGTTCTCCTTGTCCTTCTTCACCACCCTCGGTGCCATCTCCCTCTCCCCAGCACACCGTGTTTCCCTCTGAGCAGATACTGAGTAGCCTGCGTGACGACCCCAGGGATTTGGCGATTCTGTCTGTCCCCAACCTAGCCAAGTCGGCATTATGGTAGCTCTTCACTTCCACCAGAAGTTCTGTGTCATATCACACCCACACATCTCCACTCTCATCCGTTTCCTTGGGCGTGGCTCTACTCAGTCTTCACTTCATAAGGGGTCCAGTGTGACGACCTTCCCTGGAGGTCAGAGAGTGTGGGGTTTCTGGGTTAAGTGGAGTGCCTAGAGAGGCCCGGGCTGAGCCACTCGGGTGGATTCTGAGTGCCTCCTCCTTGACTGCTTTCTTTCTGAGGCGGCATTATCAAAGGCGTGTGTGGGGTCCTCCAGGACTCCAACCTTTGCTCCCCTACTGCTCTCTAACCTTCCCACGTGGGGGGCTGGGCTTTCGGTTTGTAGGAGGACAGCACAAAAGGCATTGGGTTTGTGTTCGGCTGGAGGCCTCAATCTAGGCCTCAAGCCTAAATTGTGCGGCAGTTTCTTTTGGGGAATTGAAACTAGTACGCTTGGAGTCACACTACAGTAGCTATGTACTCCTAGGTGTAGCCCTCACCGGCTATATATATTCACTCCGACATCCAGAGATGACTTCTACCCAGCCTCCTCCTCTATGAGCAGAGACTTCCCTTTCTCCTGGATGGCTCCAGGAAGGCACATGTGGGTGTCTCCGGGTTTCACCTGCAGGAGCTCCTGGATTCCAGGCTGAGAGCCTTGAAGAAGGAACTGGAGGACTCTGAGGTGTTCCGCTCTACGGAAGAGAAGGAGAGCAAGGAGCTCCTGGTGAGCCCCGTTGTGGAACCATACAGGGCTGTCTACCACCAGGGCTCAGGGTGCATGTGTAGTGTTGGAGTGTGTGCTTGTGTATTTCAGAAAGATAATAGGGTGCATATTATATAGGTTGACTGTATAATTTACCTTACCAACCAGAGCTTCTGAAAGTAAAAGGGAGTGCTAAAAATTTGTCATAGAAGAGCCAGCTTAAACTGGAACTTCCCCAGTGGTTAGTATGTATAGTCACTCTAAATTACATAATATGCCATTTAGGGCCTGTGAAAGCCCTTGCAATTAACACATTAATATTTCTTCAGAGAAACATAAAAATTCATATTAAGAATGTAAGTACAACTGTCACATATTAGTTCAAGTCATATTTTGCCACAAAAAGGGTAGTGCAAGACTTTTCCATTTTCACAGTTTCTTTTTTTTTTATTATTATGAAATTGAGCCTAAAGAGAAGGGGCTTGGGGATTATCAGAACTGTTCTTGGCACTGACATAAGACAGGAGATTTGGGGACTTGGGTATTGTGCAGCTCAGGGTGCTCAGCACCTCCCCATCTCCCAATTAGGATGAAATTTTATTTTTCATAGAGTGAAATGAGGTTCATTTTGGTTAAGCATGAATCCGTGACTATCATTTTTTTACCTTGAAAGTTCAAACTCAATAAGTAGGTATTGAAATAATTAAAGGATCTACCAGGGCCTGTAAGTTATGGTGTTGGGAATTTGGAGGGAGAGGATCTTTTTATTCTCAAGGTTAGGAGGGAGGGATGGAGGAGGACCCTCAAATTCAGATAGCCTAAGGTCCTCTCCTGACCCTTCACTGCATCTGTTATACCTGTTGTGCATCCCAGACCTTCTCATCTGATCATTCACTTCCCTCTGTAAGGAAGAACTCACCTTTCCAGATCTTTATCCCACCTTATGCTGATGAAAAAAAAGGAGCAACCATGTAGATCTTCAGCACTGTTTTACACCCATGACCCAGAGGGCATACCTACAGTGTGGGTAGTTTCTCAGTCTCACACCCAGATCCCCATGACATTACTTAGTATACTTTCCACTTCTGTCCTCTCCCAACAATCTATCTACCTCCACTTCTGATCTACACATTATCATTATAAAACACTTGCTTGATGGAACAAAGAAATAGTGCACAACTATAGCTGCATGATTAAAAGGATAATGAATACTTTTTCTTTTCAGTTCTGAGGATGAAACGAAGGGCCTTATACGTGCTAGACAAGTACCACTGAACTACACCCCAGTCCTGAGAATGAGTAGTTTAAATTGAGAATTCCCTTATCCCAGGGGACATTTGGTAATCTGGAAATATATATATATATATTGGTTGTCAGTACTCGGAGATAGGTTATAGTGGAATTTAGTGGTAGAGTTCAGAGGTGCCATTAAACATCCTAAATACACAGGACATGGGCTGGGGCTGTAATTGCATGAATAGAGTGTTTGCCTCGCAGGCACAAGGCCCTGGGTTCCATTCCTAGCATTGGAAAAAACAAAAAACAAAAACAACACAGAATGTTCAGTACAGCCCTAACAACAACAAAAATAATCCCAAATCTAGCCCCAAATGTCAATAGTGCCAAGGTTAGGAAATACTGATGTGCAGTTCTTAGTCTGTTTTCTGATATTATAACACAATACTATAGACTGGATAATTTATAAAGAATAGAGGTTTATTTAGCTCCCAGTTCTGGAGGCTGGGAAGTCCAAGAGCATGGCATTAGCATTCACTTTGCATCTGGTAAGGGCCTTCTTGCTGCAGGTAACATGAAAGACAGTACCACATAATGAGACAGAACAAGAGTGCTAGCTCAGTTCTCTCTTTTATAAAGCCACTAATGTCATCATAAGGGAGGCCTCACACTTATGACCTCATCTAATCCCAATTACCTCCAAATACCACAACATATTAATTTAGAGACTAAGTTTCCAACACAAGAAATTTTGAGAGACACATTCAAACTCAAGAGTATTTTGGTAAACACTTTAACTTGTGTTATTTCCTTGGGAGGCAATATGGTGTAGTTGCCAGAAGTTTAGGCTCTGGGGTCGGACTCAGTGGGTTAGAATCCTGGTTTACCACAACTAGTGATTGGTCACTGTCTCTGTCTCCTTACCTATAAAATGGGATGAGCAGTGTGTCCCCTCATTGGGTTATTTTCAGGGATAAGTGAGTTAATACCTATAATGTACTTTGTGCTGCTGCTTGACCAATGTCTCAAAGATAAAGGCAAGGCATCAGCATTATGTGGGAAGCCTGGGGAGCCATGGTCTGAATCCAGGTCTCTCAACTTCAATACCCACTGTGAGTCTCCCCTTCTACCTATCTCTTACTTTTCCCTAGAGTTTTCAGGAGACAGGAACTCTGACAATTGAGCTTGTCCTTGCAGGACAGAATCCTTCCCACTTGTCACTGGCCAAAAAAAGGCCTTGCTCATGGTATGAGTATGCATGCCACATTTATGTTTATGTAAAAAATCAAGAGATCAGGAGTACAAGTCTGTGTATAAAAACAGGAGTGAAAAATCCTGTGTATGATGTTAATGGAAAGAATGGGATATCAAACTTGCACACAGCTTAGTTTTACTTAGGTCTTTAGAGGTGCGCTGTCACTTCTGGTGTCATATTTTTTTCTTTCCTGAAAATCCCAAGTTGTGTATTTTTAGCATGTGTTACTATCATAATTGCTAAACATAAAAGGTGGTATTTAGCTGGATACAGTGGTGCAGGCCTGTAATTCTCGAGGCTGGGGAGGCTGAGGCAGGAGGATCCCGAGATCAAAGCCAACTCAGCAACTTAGCCAGACCCTGTCTCTAAATAAAATATTAAAAAGGGCTGGGGGTGTTGGTCAGTGGTTAAGCACCCCTGGGTTCAATCCCAGGTACCAAAATGGGGGGGAGAGGGGAAGGTGGTTTTTAAAAAGAAGTAAAATGAAGAGTGAATGTTTGAGATGTTTGAAAATGATGAAATAAATGGGGAAGAAAACAACCTCAGTTTAGTACTTATGGTGGCCCCAACAGACATTTTATTCTTCTCATTTTTCAAATTAAAAAGTTGTAGCTTGAGGTAGTTCTGGAGCAGGAGTTTGAAGTTGCCCTACTTTAGGAATAAAGCCCAGGTTTACGAGAGACACCTGGACGATTCTGTGGAAGGAGAAGAAAAGAGAATATGTTGAGGCTGCAGCTTGCGGGGAGTTAAGATATTTAAAATAGAGGATGTGTACAACCTGTGTTTGTGGGTGTACCTCTAATCCCCAAAGCAGTGAGGAAGATGGAACCCTGCCCGGTGGAATGATTCAGAGGCTCCTGCCCAAAGCCCAGTCTTCCCAACCACCGTCACCTATCAGGTCTCCCCATCCCCGCCCCACTCACAAACTCCTCCTCTTGGGACAGAAGCAGATGGCGGCTGAGAGAGAGAAGGTAGGGGCGGAGTTCCAGGCACTTCGGGCCTTCCTGGTGGAGCAAGAGGGCCGGCTCCTGAGCCGCCTGGAAGAGCTGTCCAGGGAAGTAACACAGAAGCAGAATGAGAATCTGGCCCAGCTGGGGAGTGAGATCGCTCAACTCTCCAAGCTCACCAGCCAAATCCAGGAGACAGGTCAAAAGCCTGACCTTGACTTCCTCCAGGTGAGTCTGGAACTGAAGGTAGGGAACAGTCAGATCCTGTCAGTTTAGTAGAATCCCATTATCTGGAGCCAAAGGGACTGAAACAAGGTGCTCCATGCCCTTATTCTTCTGGAGTTGGAAATCTAAAGGGTTGTGATTTAAACAAACAAAAAATTCTTTTTCAGTGCTGGGGATCAAACCTAGGGCCTCATGCATGTTAGGCAAGTGCTCTACCACTGAGCTATACTTCCAGCCCCTTAAAACTTTCTTGACTCTGAGCTACAATAATATATCTTATATTGTGTTTCAGTATTCACATACTTGAGACAAAAGTCTCAAAAATTATATTTATCTTTACTGCCTATAATAAACTTTGATGTTTTTTTCTTTTCTTTTCTTTCTTTCTTTTCTTTTATTTTTCTTAGAAAATAGGTACAATCCACTAGGTAAACTTCACAAACTGAGTCAAGAACAGTCAGGTAAAAGACACTAGTCTGAGTGACCTGCCATTGCATAAGAAGCTGTGACTTGTCTCAGGTGGTTTCAAGGACAGAAGCAAACACTGGGTTCCACGAGATGACTCCACTTGTGATTCTATAACAAAGAAAGGCTTTGCAGAGCTGTGGTGAGGACTGAAGGGTCCATCAGGTTGAGACACCCAGCAGCTATGCATAACTGTCTAGTTGCCACCTGGTGTTCATGAAGGCAGTAGGGCATGTTGCACCTCCTTGTTGTTTATTTTCTTAGAGGCAGGGTAAGGGACAAGTTTCATTTTTTAGAAGTAAATGGAGGTTACCTGATGCTGATTTGGTTTTCTTCCATTTTTCCTTTCAGGAATTCAAAAACACGCTAAGCAAGTGAGTGAATCTAATAGTTTCTTGAGTTTTTCTAAGCTGACTCTTCTCCATTTCCACTGAACCCTCTCTCTTCATTCCCTAACCCCTGCTCTATCTCTCACCTCCTGATCCTCACTCCCCCACACCCACTTCCTTGCCTTACCTGGGTACATTTTTTGTGTATGGTGCTGGAGATGGAACTCAGGGTATAACACACAAGGCACCACTGAACTATATCTCCAACCCCAGCCCACCTGGGTACCTTCTGAAACAAATGCTTGCCTACTTGGCCCTTGGTATACCTGCATGAGGTCTATCTCTTCCACATTTTTCTGTCAAAAGTACTTCATCATATGTATTAGTTAGCTTTGTATTACCGTGACAAAATACCTGAGATAGTCAAAAGGAGGAAAAGTTTGTTTTGGTTCATGGTTGGCCCCATTGTTTTGGGAGCTGTGGTGTGGCAAAAAAACATGGAAAGAGTGACAGAGTAAGCAGCTGAGAAGTGAGAAAGAGAGGGGAGAGGCAGGATCCCAATATTCCCTTCAAAGGTATCCCCCTAATAACCTAACTTCCTTCTACTGGCCCCCACCTCCTAAAGGTTTCACCACCTTCTAGTAGTGCCACTGGCTGGCAACCAGGCCTTCAATGTGTAGGCCTTTAGGGAACCCTTATCCAAACTATAGCACCATCCTAATTGTCATAGCCTATTAGGAGTGGGATGATGTTCTTGGGCCTTCTTCAGTGTTCTGTCCTGTAGGTGCAGCAATGTGCCTGGCTCCAAGCCAACAACAGTCTCCTCTGAGATGAAGAATAAAGTCTGGAAGATTTCCCTCAAGACCTTTGTCTTAAAAGGACTGCTGAAGAAGTTTAAAGGTAGGGGCCTGGGTATGGCCTTGGCCATGCAGCATGGGGGCAGTAGTGTGTTTCTGATATTTCAGGGATACTAAGGTCTGTCTTTTCAGACCTTATGTGAAAAAACAGGAGCTGGGGTGTGCCAAGACCAGATTAGTATGGGAAGGCAGTGGTGGCAAATCTTTTGGGGGGTTCCCCCAAATAGTGGCATGTGGTTTCCTATGGGGACATACTGGAGGCAGAAAAAAAGCCGAGGAAGGAGAACTCAACTCAGATCAGTTCTGGGCAAAAAAAGGAGAAAGTTGAGAAGGAGTGGAGCTAGAATGCTTAGAAGTCTAAACCCTATCCCTTCTCAGTCCTCCATACTTGCTGTGCCTGCATGTTAGCTCTTGGCCTCCAGAGTATCTGGGGAATGAATGAATCAGATGGGAATAAATGTTAGAAAAAAAGGTATCCTTGCCACTCAGGTTGTTCATACATGCTCTGTTTTGTCTCTTTTTCTCAGAGGATCTTCGGGAAGAGCTGGAGAAAGAGGAAAAAGGTATGGATTGTGGTTGTGACAGACATTATTTGACCATGTAAAGAACCCATTTGCTTGTGGTGGCTATCTCTTTGGTCTTCACACAGTTGATTCCTTATACCCACTGACCTTAGTGGCTTTGCCGTTTATCATTTATTTCCTCATTTCTCCTGTAGAAAGAAAGCTACAGGCATGCAGTGATGCTCAGATATCCTGTTGTCTGTGCTATGCCCAGGACCTAAACAGTGCCTGGAACATAATCATGGGAACAAGGGAACATATTTTAACTTTTTTATTATAGAAAATTAAAAACATTCAAAACTACAGAGATGAGTGTATCAAATGTATGGATCCATTATACAACTTTCAGCAATTATTTGTCATAAACCCTGCTACCCACTGCTTCCCACTGGATTATTTTAAAGCAAATCACAGGTAACAAATCATTTCCATGAACAGTAAAGACAGGCTAAAGAGATTGGCTTTTATCCCTAACAACCACAAAAACATCATTACACCTAAAATTTAATGATTCTTTCTAATATCTAATGTTCTAATTTCCCCAGTTGTCTTTTAAATTGATTTGGGATCCAAATCTGTCCCATAAATTGCATTTGTTTGATTTTAATATTACTTATTGAATGAAAAAAGCCCTGAAATACCTGGGAGGCAAGAGAGTGGAGGATTGATTGGGCATTGGGGCTGTATGTTAGAAAGATTCCTCGAAAAAGAGGAGAGGAGATGGGTTTGCAAAGAAGGGAAGGAGTGTGGCCCCTTGAAGGCAGAAGGGCTGAACTAAAAGAACCAGTATAGGGACATCTCTCTTCCTTGTCTCTGCCCTCCAGTGGAGCTCACCTTGGACCCGGACACGGCCAACCCTCGCCTCATCCTCTCTCTGGATCTTAAGAGTGTTCGCCTTGGACATCGGGCTCAGGATCTGCCCAGCCACCCCAGCCGTTTTGATACCAATACCCGTGTTCTGGCATCCTGCGGTTTCTCCTCTGGGAGGCACCACTGGGAGGTGGAAGTAGGCTCCACTGATGGCTGGGCCTTCGGAGTGGCCCGTGAGAGCGTGCGTCGAAAGGGTCTCACACCCTTCACCCCTGAGGAGGGCGTCTGGGCTTTGCAGCTCAACGGTGGACAGTATTGGGCTGTTACGAGCCCCGAGCGGACGCCCCTCAGCTGTGGACACCTCTCGCGTGTGCGGGTAGCCCTGGACCTGGAGGTGGGGGCTGTGTCCTTCTACGCAGTGGAGGACATGCGCCACCTCTATACTTTCCGCGTCAACTTCCAGGAGCGTGTGTTCCCTCTTTTCTCTGTTTGTTCCACTGGCACCTTCTTGCGAATTTGGCCTTGAGGAACATTGCCCTGCCTCCTAGGAAGAGGATGAGTCAGTCCTAGGTGAACTCCTCTTCTTCCTCCTCCTCCTCTCCTCTTCCCTCTGACAACCACTTGCCCAGTCTTGGGCTTGCCCTCCGCACTCCTGCTCCAGGCAGCCCAAAAGAGGCTGCTGCAGAGAGCAACACTAGAGGCATGAATAGTGACTGAGGAAAAGTTTCTGTAGTCAACCAGCAGGGAAAGAGATGCCTTGGATCTTTGGGGCTTGTTCCCTCCCAGTTGATGGGTATATGGTTTTGGCCTGAACGTGAAATGGGGATGCCAGCGAAGACAAAAGCTCTACTCTTGACAGGGATGCTTCCTGATCACATGGAGCTTACTGCTCTGATCTAGAAGGGCCTCTGGTTCCATGGAACAATGTCAAACTCTTGTAATGTTGCAAGTGGATGGGTTTGGCCCTGAGTCAGCTATGTTCATTATCATAGCAGCAGCTCTGCTTTTAGAGGTCATAAGACCTCTGGATCCACCTGACTTGACAGGGTTGTCTACCTAGGGGAGGAGTATTGTACTCCCATACATGAACTGGAACAAGACTGTTAACCCATACATGAGGGAAAAAGCCAGGACAACAGCCTCCAGCTATTGCTACTCTCCAACTCCCCTTAATATGATGATGCAGAGTGATATGTACATCCTTGACCACAGTGGCTGTGTTCTCACAGATACCTAACCTCCCATTTTCCAGTGTCACAGTACAGTCTCCTTTGAGTAAGGAGAGCAAAGGTTCTGGAATTTTGAAACACAAGTTGACACTCAGAATTTTAAGATGCAACTAGCACCAGCATAGAAATACACAGAGCACCAACATTCTCCTGACTGACACTTTCTGGAATTTGCCAAATGTCTGGAACAGCAGATGATTCTGGTACCATGGCCTGCTCAGTCTAGGAGGGTGTTCAGAAGACCAGCCTTGTGATCCTGTTGGCTGGATGTTCCCCAGTTTTTGGATGACTGGGCTTCTGGAAGGGAGGTTGTGGGGTATTCCCTGCTTAGTGCTCCTATGAGAAGGAGAATGGGGACATGGAAATATAGATTGTGAACTCATTTCTAGCAGTGGCTTGCCTCTTTCTTGAGTCCCCTGGTCTAATTTTGGGAGGACAAGTATGAGCAAGGGTTTCTGTTGGAGTGAGTGAGCTTAAGTATAGAGGAGCATAAGTACATGTATTTGTACCTCAGAGTTGAGGTGAGGAAGGACATTTATGAGCAGGTGCATAGCCTTTAGGTGTTATAGACTTAGATCAATTTGGTTATACCTTAAAATTAATTTGTTGTTGTTGGTTCCTGTGGGGGCAGGCAAGACACTGCCTAGAGGCAGACCCAGTTGACATAGAACCAGATAATCAGAATCCTGCATCCTGGGGACAAGATCATTTAAGACTTTAGGCTATAGCAGAACCCAGAATGTGAATCCTATATGTGGAGAATATCTCTAGAACATTGTAGCCAATCTATGTATTTGAATACCATTGATTTCCACAAGAAAAACCCATTTCTAATATTCAGTTGCTAATTAAGTCACCTGATGTTGTCCTTGACCCTAATGTTTTCTGGGCTCATATGGGTCTTTTTTCTCTCCTCCTTTTTTTTTTTTTTTTTTGCATTACCTGAAATTGTACCCAGAGTACTTTACCACTGAGCTACCTTCCCAGCCCTTTTTATTTTTTCTTTTGAGACAGGGTCTTGTTGCCAAGGCTGGCCTCACACTTGTGATCATCCTGCTTCAGCTTCTTGAGTTGTTGGGATTACAGATGTGTGCCACTACACCCTACTTATGTGGTTTTCTGATTATCACAGTTCCCTTTGTATCATTTAACACTTGTGCTGAGTATCAAACACATTATAGGCTATAGAAGGTGGGATATTTGGTGGAAGTGCCAGGTGTACATGTGAGGCCAGGACTGGAGACTGTGGGAATAGCTGTTTGCACATATATTTTCAGTTTTTGTGTTTGTGACTGTGACTGTGACTGTGTGTCTATCAGAATGTGTGCTTGCAGAATAACTACTGATGTCTGTATATTGGAAGAAATATATACAGTTACTGTAACAATCACATTTGGAGGGGAAGAAATGTTTTTTCTTGGACACCAGGGCAGCTTGGTGGCTTCCATGACATAATTGTGGTATGAGTGTGTGTTGTGCATTTCATTTTCCTATCCTTTGTGCATCATAAGATCTCTGGGTCTCAGAGCAATAATTGGCCTAAAAGACATCTTAGCCTATCTGGATAGTTCCAGATCCACCAAGACTGCCACAAGATCATCACAGGGTCAACATTCAGAATGGTATCCAGGGACCTACTTCTGGCCCCACCACCACCACCGGTGACCCAAGTCACCTGGTTTTTCAGGAACCTAGGGGAGGCTGGGGCAGCAGGCTGAGCTCTATAACTTACAGTCACTACTTTGTCCTTTCCCAGACTAGATCTCCTGTCCTTCAGGGTCAAAGCATGCCTTAAAAGTTGTCTTTTCCTAATTCTTTTCAAAGTGAGGTGGGGGGGTGGGGAGGATAGCGGTGGGGTTAGGGATCCCAGACCTTGGCCCTATCTTCATCTTGGCACCTTCGAAAACAAAGACTTTCTGATTCCCTCACTATTCACTCTCAGCCTTATCCTCCTCTGCTCCTCACCATCCAGCCCACTCCAAGTGCCACCTTAACAGCTCTGACCTAGATTCTCTGCAGGACAGGCCTACACACACTTCCTACTTGTAGATTTGACTTCTGAACCCCTATCTTACAACAAGCCACAAACACCCTTCTTCACTCTTCGTTGTGCTCACTCTGCCTGAGGCTCCTGACGCTCCTCACAGCTCCGCCCACTGGAGAAACCGCCCCCGCCCCCGCCCCTTTAGCCCCGCGGCTAAAGCAGGTCCTCTCTACGCAGGGCTGTCTCAGGACTTGTGGCGGTAGGGCTTTCTATACACTTGCTGATGCTGCAGTTGGGGTGGCTGCTATTTCTGAGCCAAGCGTCATTGGCTCTATTTCATTATTACCATTTCTTAATACAGTGATCTGCGACTGCGCAGCGGCGACCATGATGGTGTCAATTGCTCGTGCGCACACACCACCGTTACAGCTGGCTCCATAGCTCAGGGGTTAGAGCACTGGTCTTGTAAACCAGGGGTCGCGAGTTCAAATCTCGCTGGGGCCTGACAAAGCAGTTTTATTTTTCCTACATGCACTAATCACTTTTAATTTTCGCCTTTGCTGAGAGGCAACAAACTGATAGAATTACTTCCTCTTTACGCTTCAGTACCCGCAACCCAGCAACCCGTCCTTATTATCACCTTTTTCTTGAAAAGCTAGACCTACTGCGAACTCCCCTATAACAGGTCTTCTGCCCTGCACGTCTTCCGCTGGGTCATCCCGTAGCTTGTGTGTGAGAGCGCTCTCGACGAGTTCATTGTGGGTCTTTCCATTATCCTCCTGTCGCCCTACACCGCCCCAGGGGCTCGCCCTTGTCTCTCATTCTTTCGCCTTTGCTAGGTCGGACCTCCTCCAGTTTTCCAGAATGGAGACGACTCCCCCTTCCCTACCCGGCATTCGTCTGCCTCCACGCGCACTGGACACGTTAGGTCTTCTAATCTGCTCCGGGCGGCGGCGAGTCCTCAGTCTCCCAGTCTTCACGACCTTCGAATTGTAAACATTTGCTTCTTCGTGAAATCAAAGTATATGAAGAAAACTGCAAACAAACGTCCACATTCCTGACACCCGAGTCCAAAGACTATCACTTTGTCTTATTTGCGGCCAACTTTTTAAAACAAAATTTTATACAACTGATGAACGCCGACCTTTTGAATTTTATTGATTTACGCTGTTGATGGAAATGAGTACCAAATGAGCTTAAAATGTGTCTCAGGAAACCCATCTGCTTTGGCGACGTCAAGTCCTGCCACTCCTGCTCCCACATTGCAGGAATCTTCTCTCCAACCAGAAGAACGAGACGCCACCGGGAGCATCCCGGCCCAGTGCACCCGAGCAGAGAAACTATTAGCAGATGTCTGGGTAGAGATTGGAGTAGCGTGAATGGAATGAGCCGAGCGCGTGGAGAAGGGAGCAAATTTCGGTGACTTATTGACAGGAGGCACACGCTTTCCTTCTGCGGCCAAGCCAGCTCCCATTCAAAGAGCCAAGATTTTGGTTCCAGACTCGGACTAACTCGCTCCGGGTAGGCCAGGAGCCCGCGGGCACGTTTAGGAACTTGAGTGCTTCGGATTCCTTGGACTCTTCTACCCCAAAGACTTGTACCGCAGAAAGGTCACCTTACTGTAGAAGCTGGTTCGCAGGGACAAATGGCGAGCTATACGAGAACTTTTAAAGTCATCCTCTGGAATAAAACTAAATTCCGAGAGAGTGTGTAGGGGAAGGGGGGACGGTGTTGGCAGAATGTTGAACAAACTGGTGAATGAATCTCAGGTCTTCATTTTAGAGGGACTCAGAGTTTGGTCGTGACGGCTGAATATACCAAAAGTCACCTGTTTCAGTTGACCCAGTCCAGGCAGGGTACCCAGGAGAATACCCAGGCTTATGCCCGTCCTTTTGGTGTTGAAGGTTGTGCGGGGAGAGACTCGGAAATAGGAAGGGATAGCTAGTGTGGAACAGTCACTTGGGGGTGGGTCAGTTCACTTGGAAAATTCACTGTGGGAAGAATGGAAGGCCAAGGACAGAACCCAAAGGGAGCCCGGATGCGGAGAGCCCCAGGTGGAAGAGGCGAGGTGCCAGTGGAGCAGCCACTATTACCGGGAGTGGGAATAGAAAATTAGCATTTTCTACTTCAGAGCCAGGTAAACACTACCAGTCTCCCATACTGTTTTATTTCTTAGAAATAGTAATTGTATATATTTATCAGGTACAATGTGACTATTCAAAATAAATACATACATATACATTATTTAACGATCAAATCAGTATAGTTAGCATATCTATCACCTCCTACATTTATCATTTATTTGTGGTGAAGAGTTCAAGAACCTCCCTACAGCTATTTTGGAATGCACTATATGCTATTGTTAAGTAGTCACCCTGTAGTGGCACCCCCTCCTCCACAGAAAATCTTAATTAAGCTTCTCCAGAAATCTGCACCATAACTGATTTTAGGACTATCAGCAAAAAAGTCTCTAGCAAAGAGTTAATGTAGTTAAAGTTCCTATTTCCTGTTCTGTCTTGCTTGGCCACTAGCCTAAAAGAGATCAGCACTCCAGGTGCTGAAGGCCCCCTTACTAGTTTTTCAAAAACATTTTTGGACTATCTAGTGTGGTAACAATGTAATGATTTGTAAGTTGTTGTTGTTGTTGTTGTTTTAAATGGGAAGTGTGTTTGCAAATGTAAACTGTAACAAGAAGGACAGATCCTTTAACAAGGCCTCTGGCCTTGGGCCTGAGCTTCACAGAGATGTTTACATTTCAGAGATAAGAGAAGATGTTACTAATTGGGCTCCATGGTAACACTTGGCAGGGGGAGGAAAGAAAGTGGAGAAGCAGCTCTCCCTTTCTCAGGTGCTATCCTTGAAGGGTTAATTTGCCCAGAACAGTAAAAGAAAAAGCTGCTTTTGTGTAAACTTCTGCAGACTGTGAACTTCTGAGTCCCTCCTCTTACACATGGGGTATAAAGTTCAGAAACTGCCTGAACTCACGGTTCAGGGGAATTAATTGATTACAGCGAAAGCTGTACCCTCTGAACTGACTGCAGTCAAGTAAACCTGCTTCCTATTGCCTCCTCTGTCCCTACAACCTCCCTACTGTGCTGTTGTACACTGGCACTTATTCTTCCCATCTACTTGTAACTTTGTACACATACATCAACTTCTCTTCACCTTCCCTTCTCTAGTCTCTGGTAACTACTATTCTACTCTGTTTATACCAGAGTAGAACGTTTTTGTATCCCACATACTTGTAAGATCATAAAGTATTTGTCTTTTTGCCTCTGTCTTATTTCATTTAACATTGTCCTCCGGGTCCATTCATGTTGTCAAAAATTACAGGAATTCATTCTTTTCTTTAATGACTGAATAGTATCCCACTCTGTACATGCCACTGTTTCCCCTGTCAATACTGTGGATTGAATCCAAAGCTTCCTACAAGTGCTCTACCACTGAGCCCTGTCCCCAGCCCTCACATTTTCTTTATATTTGTTTTCTTTCTTTCTTAGTTTCACAACTTCTTTATACATTCGATCCTTGGACATTTACGTTGATCCCAAATCTTCACTAGTGTGATTAGTGTCTACAATAAATACAGACACACAGGTATGCATCTCTTTGATATGTTGACTTTATTTCCTTTAAACATATGACCAATAGTGTGATTGCTGGATTCTACGATAATTCTATTTTTAGTTTTCTTTTTGAGGAATCTCCATTCTTTATTCCATAATGGCTGTACTAATTTACATTCCTATCAAAATTGTATGAGTTCTCCTTTCTCCACAGCCTTACCAGCATTTGTTGTATTTTGTCTGTTTGATAATGGCTGTTTTAACCAGAGAGATCTCATTGTGGTTTTGATTTGCATATCCTTGATGATCAGCTATGTTGAGCATCACTTCATATACTTTTGGCCATTTGTTTATCTTCTTTGGAGAAGGTAATTGAATTATTATTATTGTTGCTTTTGAGATGTTTGAGTTCTTCATATATTCAGGATATTAACCCCTTGTCAGATGCATAGTTTGCAAATATTTTCTCCCATTATGTGTGTTGTCTCTCCGTTCTGATATTGTTTTCTTCGCAGTGCGGAAGACTTTTGGTTTGATAGAATTCCATTAGCAAAGTTTTGTTTTAGTTTTTTGTTCTTCTGAGGTCCTATTTAAAAAAAAAAAAAATCCTTGACCAGACTAATGCTACAAAAACATTTCCCCTATGTTTTCTCCTAGTAGTTTCATAGTTTCAAGTCTTACATTTATGCTTTTATTCCTTTTTGAGTTTTTATAACTGGTGCGATAGGGATCAAAATTTGTTTTTCTGCGAGTGGATGTCCAGTTTTCTCATTACCTGTCACTGAAGCAGTGTCCTTTCTACAATATGTACTCCTGTGCCTTTTGTCGAAAACCAGTCGACTGCAAACCCGACCCACATTGTTTTATAAAAGCCATTGGTGTAGGAAATGTCTCAGCAGGTGACACAAAAATAAACCTGTGGCCCAGCTCTGAGTGAATTATAGAGAATTTAACGGCAGGGACTCCGATTTACTATTTTTTAGTACTAAATAACCCAGTGCAATTAAGTTATTTTGGGTGAGACCAGGTCCAAAGCAAGGGAAGAGGAAAGTGCTCGCGCAGCTTGGGCCTCTGTGCAGGAGGCAGCCTCCAACAATCTGCGGAGACCTTGTTCAGGGCTGGGAGCCCCGCCATTGGATCTGCACGGCTTGTGCAAGAGAGCTCTTTGAAACCGTTTCTCCGAGGCTTTGCCAACTGCAGTTGGCCAGTTACTTCCGAGAAGATGGGATTCCCAATAGTCGGTTGTTTCTTCCTTACACTTCCCTACATTTTCTTAACATTTTGTAAATACTTATGTATTGTTTCTTATATTTTCAAAAAACGATAAATAGCTCCCTCCCCTTTACCAGGCACCCAAACCTGAAGTGCTCCAGTTTCACTTCGCCCCTGGCGGCTCACGTTGCAGCGTATCTGGCATCCCTTCTAACTCTTCGTCCTTTCCTGGAACCCTCGGGTTTTCCCTGTTTCCGTCCCCATTCCCTGGTCCTCAAGATTTGCGTCTTAATTAAGCTCCCTTAGTAGTGGTGGTGTTGGGGCGTCCAGCCTCTGGAACGGATGGATGCCTTCGCCAACTGCTCGAGATGTCTGAGCAGAAGCGCTCAGAAGAATCCTTGGGCTGTCAAAGGGATTACCAAGCATTCACGCTGTGTCAAATTACCTTGTGGCTGAGTTAACCGCAGACGAGAAGTGGAACAGATATTGATTGGAGCAGGCAGGGGACGCTTTGAGCGTCTGAAAATAGTTCCAAACCTCTAGAAGTAGAAATCACTTTTTCAATGATGAAACTCTCTCTCTAGAACAAGATCCTAGATTGAACCCCTACTCAACAGCAGGTGGCTCGTTGGTCTAGGGGTATGATTCTCGCTTTGGGTGCGAGAGGTCCCGGGTTCAAATCCCGGACGAGCCCATCCTTTTACATTTAAGCATTGTCTTTAACATTGATAATTTTGGTCTTGGACTGTGCCTCAGAGTGTACCTCCAAGTTGAGAATAGTTGTGGAGAGAAGAGTGGATGAATTCATAGTCACTGTTAAATAGGCTGAGCCAGGGCCGCCTGCGAGTGTCCCAGTCTATGATGATTGTGGGTCTTGCGTCATATAGAACTCTGTAACCTTTGAAGCTAGGGGATTGGTTGCTAACAGTCAATTAAGTTCCGGAGTGAGCCACTCCCACGGGTTTCCGTAGTGTAGTGGTTATCACGTTCGCCTAACACGCGAAAGGTCCCCGGTTCGAAACCGGGCGGAAACAGCTTGCTTTTAAACTCTCACACCCTGAAGCAATATACTGGGAGAAAACAACCAGAAGGATGAAAATTTATGCTCCATCTGTGTACAATGAATCAATGGAACAATGTATACCTAATTAGAATACATAAATTAGAAAAAAAATTAAAAGATAATTGCTCTCTGAAATTTATTATATTGGGAGAAAGTTGGAGAATTTCTCTGAACTTAGCAACACTGTCTTGGGAAACTGGTGTTATGACGCTGCAACCTTCACAGTCCTTCTAAAACTATGTCTTCGTCAAAGTTTTCGATGCCTTTCTGTTGCATTGGCTACCACTACGGGATTCAACGGCTTCAACCGATTTCCTGCAAGATTGATGGTAATGTCAAAGAAGTCTTCTAAAAAGTCTGGAGTTGAAATGAACTGGCAGCGGTGGGATTCGAACCCACGCCCCCGAAGAGACTGGAGCCTTAATCCAGCGCCTTAGACCGCTCGGCCACGCTACCTGCCCCTGGGTATGCTATTTTTGTGTCTTTCTTCAGTACAGTTTGAAGCCCAAGGGTCCTTGGGCAAACGCTGAGTTGTGATGAATCTACGTCTGCGCAACTACAATTCCATCTGGCAAGATCTGGTGGTGTTTTTTTGTTTTTTTTTTTTTTTTTGTTTTTTCAGAGGGCACTCAATTCGCTTCTCTGGTTCGTCTAAATGTGTCATAGTTTGTTTAGCCATTCATCTGTTGAAAGGTATTTGAGTTGTTTAGCTATTACAGGTTTTAGCTATTACAATTAAAGTTACTATGAATATCTGGTACAAGTTTTTGCATGAACATAGCTTTGCTTTTCTCTGGAATAAGTGCTTGAGCTCAATTGCTATGTCATATGCTAAGTGCATTTTTAGTTTTAGAAGAAACCATCAAACTATTTTCCAGAGTAACTGTATAATTTTACATTTCTACCAGTACTGTATGAGAAATTAATTTTCTCTGCATCCTTGCTAGCTTGGTATTATTACTATTTTTAATTATACTTGTTAGAATTGGTTTGTAGTGGTATCTTCCCTCAATTTTATTGCATTTCCTGTATGGCTAGTGATGTTGATTTTTGTTGTTCTTGTTGTTCAATACTAGGAATTCAACTTAGGGGTGCTCTAGCTCTGATCTACCTCCTCAGCCCTTTTTATTTTATTTTAAGACAGGGTCTCACTAAATTGCCTTGAACTTGTGATTCTTCTGCCTCAATCTCCTGAGTAAGTGGGATTATAGGCATGATCCACTGCACCCAGTGTTTTAATACTTCTTTATATATTCCAGCTATAAGTCCTTTGTCAAATACATCATTGCAATCATTTTCTCCCAAACTAGCTTTTGACAAAGGTGCAAATTCAATGAAGGTGCAATTCAATGAAGAAAGGATATCCTTTTCAACAAATGGTGCTAAAGAATTCACAGGCAAAGGATATACAGCTGTATGCAAAAGAATGAACCTTGGGCTGGGGTTGTAGCTCAGTGGTAGAGTGCTTGCTAGCATGTGTGATGCATTGGGTTAGATCCTCAGCACCACATAAAAATAAATAAAATAAGGGTATTGTGTCCATCTACAACTAAAAAAAAAAAAAGAATTTCAATTATGTTAGTCAGCCTTTTGTCACTATAACAAAAAACCTGAGATGATCATGATCAACTTAACAAGAGGAAAGTTTTGGGGCTGGGATTGTGGCTCAGTGGTAGAGCGCCTGTCTTGCGTGCGTGAGGCACTGGGTTCGATCCTCAGCACCACATAAAAATAAATAAAATACAGATATCGTGTCCATCTACAACTAAAAAAAAAAAAAATTAAAAAAAAAAAAAAAAACAAGAGGAAAGTTTTGTGAGTTCCAGTCCATGGTTGGTTGGCATCACTGTATCATTGTTTTAGGGCTTGCAACTAGGGAGCACATTATGATGGGAACACCTATGGAGGAAGACTTACATTGTGGCTTGGAGCAAAAGAAAAAGGAGACGAGGGTACCACAATCCCTGTCAAGGCATTTCCTCAAGGACCTAAAATCTCTCACTAGGCCCTACCTCTAAAGGTTCCACAACCTTCCAATAGTGCCATCCTGGGGACCAAGCCTTTACGATACGGACCTTTGGGAGGACATTTAAGATCAAACTATAGCATCAACTAAAACCTTACAGCTTATGCAAAAATTAACTCAAAAGAGATCACAAACTTAAATGCAAAATTTAAAATTATAAAACTTTAATATAATTATAAAATCTTCAAGGCCTAGAGATAGGTAGAGTGAAGTCATTGAAAGAAAGAAAAAAAAAAGACACCTTGGACTTCATCACAATTAAAAACTTCCCATGTGTTCATGAGCCTTGTAAAAGGATAGAAAGTTATATCTTATAGCTTTTTTGGTACCAGGGATTGAACCCAGAGGCACTTAGTCACCGAGCCACCCCCATCCTTTTTTTCTTTCTTGTGGTCCTGGGGACTAAACCCAAGGCCTATGCATACAAGGCAAGCACTCTACCAACTGAGCTATATCCCCAGTCCCCCTGGCCCTTTTTATATATTTTTTGAAACAGGGTCTTGCTAAGTTGCTTAGGGCCTTGCTAAGTTGCTGGACTTGAACTTGTGATCCTCCTGCCTCAGCTTCCCAAACCACTGGAATTACAGGTAATCACCACTGTGCTTGGCAAAAGGTACTTTTTAAAAAGTAAAAACAAAGACCTAGAACATCATGGGTAGTTTTGTAAAAACAATAATCTTCAACTTGATCTTCTGAATACCTGAAAGATTCACCCGTCCTCATTCCCCTATCCCTGGTGGTGATGGGTATTGAACCCAAGGGCCTCACACATGGTAGTCAAGTATATACTACTGAGCTACAAACCCAGCCCTCCCATCTCTTCATGTCGCAGTTTAAAAATCTATGAAAGAATACATCTCAAACTGGCTCTCCTGCATTTCCACCCTCCATCCTCAGGTTTATATACAAGGGAAAGAAAGACAGTGGGTATGCCAAATCTTAGGCTTAATGAAAATATATGTTGCCCTGTGACAGAGTGAGTCTATAGAAACAAATACAGAAAAGACAAGATGTGTGAAAATTTGCCTAGCAGCTTTACTCATAATAATTCACATCTGAAAACAGTTCAAAATATCTACCATCATTATAGTGGATAAATAAAATCATCTACAGTCATATTTGGGATAATTGTAAAAGTGATAATGAGCTCACAAACAATGTGGATGGATTTCACTAATATTGAGCAAACACAGCTAGACACAAGAGTCTGAAATTCTATACAAATGACATTGAAGCATCAGCAAAATGAATCTATCATGATAGTAGTTAAACATTGTTATCTGGGGATGAGTGGTATAGGAACTAAGTTGGAAGGGAAATGAAGAAACTCTGGGGTGCTAGAAATGTTCCCTCTCTCTCCCTCTTGCCCCAGTACTAGGGATTGAACCCAGAGGGACTCTGACACTTAGCTACATCCCCAGAACTTTTTCCTTTCTTATGTTCAGACAGGGTCTCAATTGGTAGCTCTAGCTGGCCTTAAACTTTCAATCCTCCTGCCTCACTCTTCCAAATAGCTGGGATTATAGGTGTGTGTCGGTGATTTTCTTGTTTTTAAAGGCTGAATAATATTCCATTGTGTATATATACAACATTTTCTTTATCTCTTCATTTATTGATAGACAGTTATCTTGGCTATTGTGGAATAATGCTGCGATAAACAGGAATGCTGATATCTCTTTGACATCTCTTGACTGGAGATATGATATTGATAGCTTCTTCTTCCTCTTCCATTTCTATCTTTTAAGGCCCTCAAGCTCCTGCACTCTACATCTAAATTAATGACTTCCTCATATCCCAACCCATTCTTTTCAGATGTCCCCTCTCTCAAAAAACAGTGCCAACAGGCTCTGGGCTTTCCAACTTATATGCCCAATGGGCAACTCTAGAGAACTTCTCTGCCATCATCATCTGTCTCTAGGATTGCTGCCATAATCTTGTCAGGACTCCCCACACTGATTAATGCCAGTACATCAGAAAGATATTCTTTTATATGTGCCCAAGCCCATCAGTGGAGTTCAAAGAGGTGCTTGAACAAAGCCCAGAATATGAAAGATAAATAAAACAAAATATATATTCTTGGGGGAAGGGATGTAGGGAACTAAGGGAAATCCAGAAGGTAATAAATGAATGTGGAAATCTCATAATCCACTGTTCTGAGTCTGAGTCTTTCTTTGAGGAGCTATACCCAATGCAGGGACCAGGCATTTTGTACCTTCTGCCCTTGACTGTGTGTGGAATGGATGTGTATATAGACTTAATCCTTCCAAACTCTCTTTTAGTAGATAGATGCCTTATAGATAATGTCCCATCTTAATGCACATTCTTTTCCCACATAAAAGACATACAATCACTTACATAAAAGCACACTCTTAGTTATGTCTTAATATAGTCATGCCCAAATCACACAAGCTCTTCAATCACATCAACAGTCTTAAATTTCTTGCTAATAGCTTTTACCAAATTCTGCCAGCTTTACAAAATTCCATTTCAAGTCAGTGTGGTGATATGCGCCTATAGTCCCATCTAGTTGAGAGGCTGGGGCAGGATGATCACGTGAGTTCAGGAGTTCCATGCAAACTTGGACAATATAGTGAGACTGTCTCTAAAATTTGCATAAATAACATTTCTAATTCAGCAGTAAGAAGCAACATATTGCTTTTGGCGCCATCTGCTGCCAATAAGTGTTAGTTGCAATGTTGGTAGTGCAGACCTTGGACGGGGTGAGATGGAGGGTGAGGTAGGAGATTGGGTATCCGGGAGAGGGACTGGGTGAGGATTCTCTTATTTCTGTGACCGTGAGCTGTGAATAACAGGTATGGGGAAAGGTCCAGGTGAATTTGGATGGGAAAAAATAATAGAACGCATTTGTTCCTAATCATTAACTGAAACAGAGTCTTCTACTATGAATGAAAGTTACAAAAAAAAAAAAAACCCCACATAAAATTAACAGGATCTTTGTTACTAAGAGAAATTGCAAATATTTTCATATCACATCACAGTTGTAGATACTTTAAAACACTATTATCTGGGCTAGTGGTACTCACACCTGTAATCCCTGTGACTCCAGAGGCTGAGGGAGGAGGATTGCAAGTTGGAAGGACAGCAGGCTGGGCAACATAGTAAGACAGTTTCAAAAAGCAAAGCAAAGAAAAGAAAAAGGCTGTGTATGTAGCTCAGTGGTAGAGTTCCCTTGAATTAAATCCCTAGTATCGCACACACCAAACATCATTTATATTCCTTAGTAGTTAAAAATGATGGTGATTTTTACCTGAGTTCAAAGCCAGCCTCAGCAATGGTGAGGCACTAACCAACTCAGTGAGAGACTCTATCTCTAAATAAACACAAATAGGGTTGGGGATGTGGCTCAGTGGTTGAGTACCCCTGAGTTTGTTTATTCCCTGGTACCAAACAAAAAAAAAGATGGTGATTTTTAGATATGCTGCTGGATAAACAATACAGTGAAACAGCTGTTTACATCACTGTTCATTTTATTGGGTATTAGAACTCGTCTAGAGATTATTTAAATTACATAGGAGGATGTATGTAGGTCCTATTCAAATACTACCCCATTTTACACAAGGGACTTTAGCATCCTCGGAGTTTGGTATCCATGACGGGATGGAGGTCCTGGAATCAATCAATCCCCCATAAATACCAAGGAACGACTACACTTTGATAGTGACTTTCAGAGGACCAGGAGTGCACCAAGCGAGGTCAGGGAGGCCTAGACTGAGATGATCCTCACATTTATGAAATATGAAGGTGCTGGTGCATCTTTGTTTTTGTGTTTTCCAGTACTGGGTGTTGAAGCCAGGGATGCCCTACTACTGAGCTACATCCTCAGCCCTTTTGATTTTTGTTTTGTGACGAGATCTTGCTAAATCATCCAGGCTGGTCTGGAACTTGTATCCTACTGCCTTAGCATCTGGAGTAGCTGGGAATCACAGACTTGTTGAGATTACACTGTACTCTTGCTGTTTCTTTTAAAGGAAAATTTGCAACTGGTGAGAATAAGAGGTATGTGGGGTGCTCTCAGTTTAATGAGCTTGATTTTTTTGATCATGGAGCCCAGAGCCCAGAGTGGGTCACAGAGGTCTTGTTCTCAGAATCTTCAAGTTGATGTTATCTAGTTAATTGATAGTGCTTGTACTAAATGTATATTATGGGCTTTAACAATATTTTTCTCTAGGCTTCTTTTAATTAATCTAAAAATACATTCTGTAAGCTAACAAGATATGCTAGTTAATTTGCAGTACTCTATGATTGATTGGACCTTTAAAGAATTTAGGCCTGGCAGAAAAGGAGCCCTGGAAAGTAAAGGTAAAGATGTTCATAGAATTTTTAGATTTATAGTCTCTGTTTCCTTCACTCTTTGTTTCCTTTCTACCTTTCCTTATTTCTTCTATCCTACCTCAGGATGAGAGCTTGCTTTCTCTTTCTCTTCACGTTGTGAGGTAACTTGTTATAAACCAGGAAGAGGGCCCTTATCAAGAACCGGACCATGATGTCACCCTGATCTGACTTCTACCCTCTAGAATACTGAGAAGTAAATTTTTATTGTTGAAACCATCCAGGATATTGTTACAGCAAACTGAACTAAGACAAAAGTTCTCATCTGAAGAGAAAGAAACTGATCTGATTTCTGTACTTGACCTCAAGGAATGATGAGGATGCCCACAGATCTGGACAGAGGCTGCTTGAGTGCCAGTATCTGGGACCAGGAGCTCCTGTTTACCACCTCTGCTTTTGAGTACCCAGAAAGGATCTGAGAATGTTCCAGAATGCATGTAGGGTGAGCAGTACTCCCAAGGAGTTTGGGGTAGTACACACAGGGGAAGAAATATCAGAGAAGCTTTATCAGAATGGATTTAGGGTGGGAATCCAGTGGGAGATGGCACCCAAAGGGACTTGATTCATGGCATGCAAAGTGGTCAGGGAAAGGAGATAGTCCAGAGAGGCAGCCCTTAAAATAGAAGTATGTGCAGAAGGCCAGGGAAGCAGTGGGAGTCTCTCTTGTCCTCCACTGGCTGCCCAGGCAGTGCTCAGGTGTTTTGAAGGTAGGGTTGTGGGAGGTGTAAAGCCAGATGACCAAAAGGAGGTGAATTAAAACTGCTGGGCAAGGCTTTATTGGAAATACATGCTCTCGGGCTGAACTCTCCCTTCCATCAGAGGATGTCCAGGAGAATGGTATTCGTGTTCTGGCCTACAGAAAATTTTAAAAGGGCCGTTCAGGAAGGGGAGGGCTTAGGGCAGGAAGAGAAGGTCACAGTCCTTCCTGGATAAGTCAGGAAAAGCCCGCTGATTGACAGGAGGCGCCTCTACTGGTGACATCAGCATCTGGCTGGCCGCTCAGTTCAACAGCTGCCCTGACTGGCCCCCCTAATTGGACACCCTGAACCCTGAACCGACCTAACAGGAAGAAGAGGCTACAAGCACAGGAATAGCAAAGACCTTTGGGGACTACACTTCCTTTGCTAAAGTGCCTTCCCAACCACCTCCATAAAAGTCCAAATCTTCAAATCTATATCTGAAGCAGAGGTCTGCAAGCTTTTCCTGCAAGGGCCACATAGAAAATATTTTGTTTCTTGGGTAACTACTCAACTCTATCATTTTAGTACTGAAACAGGCAAAGGCAATACATAAGTGAGTGAGCCTGGCTGTTCCAAGGAAAGTTTATGGGCACTATGATATGAATTTCATTTAATTTTCACATGTCACAATATACTATCCTTTTTTTTTTTTTTTTTTTAAGTACTGGACATTGAACTCAGGGGCACTCAACCACTGAGCCACATCCCCAGCCCTATGTTGTGTTTTATGTAGAGACAGGGTCTTGCTGAGTTGCTTAGTGTCTCGCTGTTGCTGAGGCTGGCTTTAAACTCACAATCCTCCTGTCTCAGCCTCCCTAAGTGCTGGGATTACAGGCGTGCACCACCGCACCCGGCTATACCATCCTTCTTTTGATATTTTTCTTACCATTAAAAAATGTAAAAAAAAAAAGCAAAAAAAAAAAGCCAGGCATGGTGGTGCATGCTTGTAATTCCAACAACTCTTGAGACTGAGACAGGAGGATCACAAGGTCAAGGACAGTTTCATCAACTTAGTGAGACTCTGTCTCAAAAAAAAAAAAAAAAGGTTGGGGATGTTGCTCAATGGTTTGGCATTCCTGGATTCAATCCTTGGTACCGCCATCCCCCCCACCAAAATTACAAAATAAAATCCATAACTTGCTGGACAGTAGAAAACCAAGTTGCAAAACTACACATCATGTACAGCCACAAGAATGGGATCCTAACTGGAATAAGTTATACTCTATGTATGTATAATATGTCAAAATATACTCTACTGTCATGTATATCTAAAAAGAACAAATAAAAAGATTTTAAAAAGAGTTTTCCTGTCAGATAGATTGAAAAATGCTAAACAAAATCTCTTTTGTAATGTAAATTAAAAAATTAAGGACAACGATTAAAAAAAAGAAAAAGAAAAAGAAAACCAAGTTGCAGAATAGAATTGGCTGAAGAGTATGTTGACCAACAAGGGATGAGGGGAAATTTGCTTCAATTCTTCTCTCCTGCCCTCCTCTGTATTTCCCTCTTGTTTTTCCTCTTCATACCAATAAAATTATCTCTACCATTTATTTTGTTTTAAAAATTTTGGTGCTAGGGATTGAACCCAGGGCCTCAAGCATGTGCTTTATTTACCCCTGAGCTAAACCTCTAGCTCCTACCATTTATTTTGTTACTTTTGAGTTGGCTAAGGAAGAAGGGCTGAAAGTTCAAAGCCAGCCTCAGCGATTTAATGAGATCTTGTTCCAAAATAAAAAATAAAAAAGGCTGGGGATGTGACTCAGTGGTTAAGTGCCTCTTGGTTCAATCCCTAGGAACCAAAAAACAAAACAAACAGATAAACAACAAAAAGAAACAGGGCTAGAAATACAGCTAAGTGGTTGGAACACCCTGGGGTCAACCCTCAGTACAAAAACTAAAACTAAAGCAGTAAACATCAGTTTTTATTTCACTACCCAAAAAATCTATTTTTCACAATAATGTATGTTTTTGTTGTAAGTTTACAATGGCACTGAGAATTGAACTCGGGACCTTGTACATACCAGGAAAATGTTCTAACACTGAACCACATCTCCAGCCTTGTTACTTTCCTTTGAGGAAGAACTTTCTATATTGAGTTGCTGTATTTTGGGGGTTTGTGAGTTGCCTTGTTCAGTCACCATTAAAGACTTTCTGAATCATTTTCAGTGTGAAATTTCACTGACTCAGAGGAGCTTCTCAGAACAAATTCTCAGTTTTGTGTATTTGTTTATTATTTGTTTTGTTTGCAGGATTAATACAGAACCTTAGTTGCAGAGTTTTACATTCTATGGATCTTCCGAAACTTTTTAAGCTAGTCCCTTATTGGTGGGCATTTGCTATGATAGCAATCATAACTACACAAGGTTTGATTCCCTGCTGCCTGATAGTCAATGAATCGAGAGGCAAAGTGAGAAAAAAGGAGCTTCACTAGCAAGGAGCTGGCGTTTCTAGAAGATGGTTGGCTTTCACCTTCAATGATCTTCTTACACCTTACTCTAAGGGACAATCTTTAATATGATTTTTCAAGGGAGAGTATGTGGGTCCCAAACAGATGGGAACCTCCATCATCAAATATTTCAAAAAGTAGTCTCTTGTGGAGTGTGGGTTGCATACATTTTATTGAAAGATGTACATAGATGTATCAAAAGAAGACACTGGGAGCCAGGCGTGGTGGCACACGCCTGTAATCCTAGCACTTTGGGAGGCTGAGACAGGAGGATCACGAGTTCAAAGTCAGCCTCAGCAATGGCGAGGTGCTAAGAAATTCAGTGAGACCCTGTCTGTATAGAAAACACAAAATAGGGCTGGGGATGTGGCTCAGTGGTCGAGTATCCCTGAGTTCAATCCCCTGTACCAAAAAAAAAAAAAAAAAGAAGACACTGGGGACCAAAATTTGTGTTGATTAGAGTGACTTGTGTCTGATTTTTGTTGTTTTTCTGGCAAGCATCCTTCCTGTTGTGACCTCCCATAACCTGTGTTATGATTTGGTTATGAGGTATTCCCCCAAAGCTCCTGTTAATGCAGGAATAGTCAGAGGTGAAATGATTGGATTATGAGCTGCTTCATAATAGATATGAGAATTAAAAAATAATGTGGCTTGAGGAAAGAGAAATGGTCATATGCTGGCAGCTTTCACCTCCCGCAAACACTGTCTCTTTAAATGCTAATCATGCTGGCAGCTCTCACCTTCCCCAGCTTTGTCTCTTTGATGTTAATCAAGCTGGCAGCTAACACCTCCCCCAACAGATGTCTTCCTGAGGCAAATCCAGGAAGGAAGGAGCACCACACCAGAGTGATAAATTGATTATCTCCCTTGTTAGGTCTGGTCAGGGTCAAAAATGTCCAATTAGGGGAACCAGTCAGCAGCTGCGGGGCAGCAGCGAGCCTGACATCACCAGGAGACACACCTCCTGTCAATCAGCGGGTTTTTCTGACCTATCCAGGAAGGACTCTGGCCTTCTCTTCCTGTACCCAAGCCCTCCCCTTCCTGACCAGGCTTCCTTGAAATTCTCTGCGCCTGGAAGATCCAGCGCCATTTCTCCCAACACGCTCTGATGGACGGGGAATTTGGCCCAAGGGCGTGTATTCCAATAAAGCCTTGCTGAGTGGCTTAAATTCATCTTCTCCTGGTCGTCTAATCTTTACATCCGTGATTTGATGAAACAAACCCAAAATTCCTAAATGCTCGTGAAAACTGAAAGCCTATATAAACCCAGTCCCTTTCTTTGTTTGGTGACCCATTTTCCACCAGGAAAGTGGGTCCACCTCTATAGATATAGTCCTGCTCCTGAATAAAGCCTGAAATGATTTACATAGTTTGCTGCCGGCTTGATCTTTCTGCGCTTACACTTCTAAACTGTGGTACTTCCTGTTTGTGAGGTCTCTGCCCAGTGTCCCCTCATTGAGGAAGAAGCTGCTTTCCATCATCGACCAGTGCTGCAATAGTCACTGCTATGTTATTGCACAATAAATATTTGATAAGCAAATATATGCATCCAAATTAACCCCACTGATTTTTACATTCAGTGTGTGGACTCATGGACTTGCTGCCTGATCCCATGATTGATAATGCATTTACTTATTATCCTTATAATCAAACTGATTTTTTTTTGTGTGTGTGGTAGGGATTGAGCCCAGGTCCTTGTGCCTGCTAAGCATATATGCTCCACCACTGAGCTACACCTGTAGGCAGAGCTGTCTTTTAGACAAATAAGGGCTAAAGAAACCAGAAGCAAAGTGAAAAAAGAGATTAGCCATTTCAAAATTACTTTTCTTGGGCTGAGGATATGGTTTAGCAGTAGAAAGCTTCCCAAGAATAATCCAGTTGCTTTGTTTTTATAAGCTTGGGACAGGGAGACAGAACAATAGGAATATAACTGATTAATGTTAATGTAAAATTCACAGGACCAGGAGAAGATGAATTAAGCCACTCGGCAAGGCTTTATTGGAAGGCGAGCCCTCGGACCATTTCCCCGTCCATCAGAGCGGGTCGGGAGAAATGGCGTCGGAGATTCCGTGCTTAGAGAATTTCAAGAAAACCCGGTCAGGAAGGGGAGGGGTTGGGTACAGGAAGAGAAGGCCATAGTCCTTCCTGATGGGTCAGGAAAACTCGCTGATTGACAGGAGGCGTGTCCACTAGTGACGTCACATCTGGCTTGCAGCTCTGCTGACCAGCTTCCTTATTTGGGCA
>PVHX01017926.1:0-38557 GCA_004024805.1 Geosciurus inauris
ATACATGAGCTCAAAATCTAAATTATAAAACACAATAAAAAAGATTAAGTATAAATGGAACAGAGCAAAACTAGAAAAAAACAGCAAAAAATGGGAGAATTATTTGCACAAAGACTTCAAAATTGACATTATTTTTATATATGATATAAAATTATTGTGTTCAAGTTGTTTAAATGAAAAATGCATACAATATCTGAGCAAGAATAAAATATTACTAATATAACACATATTTGAATACAAATAACAATAAATGTTGGTGAGGATGTGGGGGAAAAGGCACGCTCATACATTGCTGGTGGAACTGCAAATTGGTGCAACCACTATGGAAAGCAGTACAGAGATTCCTCAAAAAACTTGAAATTGAACCACCATTTGACACAGTTATCCTACTCCTTGGCATATACTCAAAGGGCTTAAAATCAGCACATTAATGTTTATAGCAGCTCAACTCACAATAGCTAAGCTATGGAATCAACCTAGGTGCTCTTCAACAGATGAATAGATAAAGAAAATGTGGTATATATACACAATGGAATATTACTCAGCCGTAAAGAAGAATAAAATTATGGCATTTGCCAGTACATGAATCAAACTGGAGACCTTTATGCTAAGTGAAATAAGCCAATTCCCCAAAACCAAAGGCTGGCCATTCTCTCTGATATGTGGATACTAACACACAATAAAGTGGGGAAGGAGGGAAGAATAGAAGTATATTGGATTAGAGAAAGTGGAATGAAGGGAAAGAAGGGGGGATGGGAATAGGAAAGACAATAGAATGAATCAGACATAACTTTCCTGTGTTCATATATGAATACAAGACCAGTATAACTCCACATCATGTATAAGCACAAGAATGGAAAATTATACTCCACATATGTATAATATGTCAAAATACATTTTACTGTCATGTATAACTAAAAAGAACAAATTTTTAAAAACCTTACAGATTTGCAAAATAACTAAATAGAGCTTCTATATATGAAAATATGACCATGGAATTAAAAACATAGCAGATTAGATGGAGCTGAAAAGAGAATTGTTAAACTAGAAGTCGGAACTTAAGACATTATTTAAAGTGTTACCCTGAAGAAGAAAAAAAAAGGAAAACATGAAAATATAGTTAAACAATATGTATGAAGAATAGAATATCAAATTTTAATGTTTGTCTACTTGAAGTCATAGAAAATGGAATAGAAAGACCAAAATAGAGTCAATTTCAAAGACATAATAGCTCAGGATTTTCCAGAATTGGTGAAATAAAGAAGTGCAACAACTGCAATGAATCCCAAGTAAGATAAATAGAAAGGAACATATATATATACATAAGATGTTATGAATCTACTGTAAGACAGGAAAAAATAAAAGATCTTAAAAACTCTCAGATTGAGAAACATCATCTACAACTAGAGAGGTAGCGGAATTATCAACAGAATGTAGAAAAGAATGGAGAGCAATTGTAAAGCTAGGACTTCACACTGTTTTAACTTATCACAAAGGGGACCGAAACAAAATCATTAATAGAAAAACATAATAAATGACTGATTTCACTTGAACATTTACTAAAGAAACTCTTTACAGATGAATTTAGAAGGAGGAAAAATAACCCCAAATGATAGTCCAAAACTAAAAAATTAAGAGGGAACAAATAAATTAAAAATATGCAAGTTAAAATTTTAAAATGACTTTATAAAACAGCAACAGTATTTACCTGAGGCTTATTTGAAAAACAAATAGAAATAAATAATGGGCAAAAATAACTTCAGGAATGAGGTGAATTGGCACTGCAGTGTTTTAAACTTCTAATATTATGCTGAGTACCTTGTGTTAAATATATATTAGGAATAAAATGGTCACTTAATACTGTCCAAGTTAAAATCTTATGGATTCTATAAATTCTAAAATTGTGGTCACTTAACAGCATTGCATGGTGGTTAATTTTATATATGAACTTGGCTAGGCAATGATATTCAAGTGTTTGGTCAAACAATAGATGTTGCATGAGGTATTTTAAAGATGGGATTAACTTTAAAATTAGTAGACTCTAAATAAAGTAGATTACATCTCTAATGTGGGTGCATCTCGTTCAATTGGTTGAAGTCCTTGAGAGCAAAGACCGAGTTTTCTTAAGGAACAAGAAGATCTCGAGAGTACACCACAGAAATTACGTCAGAGTTTCTAGCATGCTGTTCTGTGAAATTTGGATTCAATACTGCAATATCAACTTTTACTTGAAATCAAAACCTGGCAGTCTTCTCTACAAACTTCGGACATACCAACCCCCAAAACCAAGTATCATGTGATCCAGTTCCTTCAACTCTGATTCTCTTTCTTTCTTTCTCTCAATGTATGCATTATCTCCCATTGATTCTATTTTTTAGGAGAATCCTATCTATTAAAGATAGTGCTCCAAAGTGAAAGAAATTGAAATAACTACAAGTAGAAATTCACTTACCTACCATTAGAATGGAGCATTTTAATACACTTATTTCTCTTTATTTCAGATATCAAGCAGACCAAAATTAGCATGTTTATAATTTGGATAACAATCATAATTAAGAATATGACCCTATACCTAGCAATTAGAATACATATATTCTTTTGGAGTACATAAGGCAAATTTCATGATGTGGATTTAAAAAGACCACCTTTTTAACTAAAGAATAATTTTAGAAATCTATTAGAATACCTAAAATATATTTGGTCAATCCAAAACATTGTTTTTAATAACCCATGAGTAAAGAAATAAAAATAGGAAATGTTTGCAAATAAATGATAGTGGAAATAGTACTCATGAAAATGAGTGGGGTATTGCCATGGTACTTGCAATTCATAAGCTTCATGTATATAAAAGCAAATGAAAAGAATTACTGGAAGAAAGAATGAAGGTAGAATTGACCTTCAATCAATGAAGATTGCATGGTTTTCAAAAATAGCTGAATACTGGAAATTATGGTTCAACTTTATAAAGACAATTACCAAAGCCTAAAGTAGATTCTTTGGCAATATAAATGAAATGGGAAGAGAATAGCCATTGGTAGGCATTAAGTAAACCTGGAAACATCTTTTATTGTTACTTCCTATTTGTGATGGTATTGAAGCAACTTGCTTAAGTTCTTTGACTTTCAATTTCTTAATAGATAATTGTGCACAATAATAATTAGCTTCTATTATATAAAATGTGTGAAAATAATGTTCATAGCATGTGACACATGATTTATATATGGTTAGTTCCCTTCTCTTTTTTCTTAAAATACAAGATAGTATTTATTTTTTCACTCATCCATTCCTTCAATAAGCAAAAGCACCTGCTAGGTTTCACTTTTCAGATTTTTTTTTTTTAAAATGATGTATTTAAACTTGTTTTATATAGCAGATCCTCAAAGAAAGTGAAATGTAGATATGGATGATTGCCCAATGCAGATTACATTATAATTTATACCATTATGTTCAATTAAATTTGCTTCTAAGATGCCATAGTTGCCAACCTAGGAATGAGATACTCTCTTGTAGCATTTTACCATGGATGAAAAGGAAATAAAGGGGAAAATAAACAAAAGAAACAGACCCTAATATGGACTTAAATCAGAAGGAGTCAGATTCTAATTCTGTGCCAACTGGATAGGCTTCCTCCTGTCTTCCACTGGGTAGAGCTCCATATGTCTCCAATTTTAAACAGTCACTCCCAACAGGAGCTCTACCTCAAAGAAGCCTAAGAAATGGCCAAGTGTCAGCATCTTCAGTGTGCTTAAAATACAATTGCTCTGACAGGATCTTGAACACCTGCAGTTATTTCAAAGGAATTTTGATCCAACAATAATTCACACAATTCATCATCTACAGATGCCAAAATAATTCTTTGAAAAACCATGCTGTAGTTAGCAAAAGAAAATTAAAAAAGATGAGAGTGGGCAGCAGTCTTTCCACATAGGATGTTTTTATAGGAATCATTAAATTCTTACATTTTTTTCTGTCTAGTCTTTTTTCCTCATAGCTGAAACATCGTGGATTCATTGTTTAGCTTGATTATGTGCTCACAATCAACACAGAAAAAGGTGGATTCATTCAAACGATTTGGGTTTTCAGTTTTATTTTCATCTCAAACGAGAATGTATCTGAGAGTCTCACTCTAATAACATTGATAATTTTGAAAAATTCCATGATTTTCCTTTGAACACACTGAGATTTGAAAATACTTAATTCATATAAGAAGTATGTTTAATCAGAATGAATAAGGATTTGTATTCTTTATAATTCCAGTCATAAAATAAATGCCTTTCACCTAAATTCAGGTCTCTGGGCAAGCTGGGGCAGAAAAGATAGTGTACAGTGATTACCTTTGTGAAAATATGCAGAAGCACTCGGGGTAGGGGAACCTATAGGGAGAAAGAGCTTTCTTGACAACAGTGGATTATCAGAGACCAGGTTTGATAGAGAGGAGCTGGGGAACTATTGAATCCAGTTTGCATTCAGAACAAGAATTAATGCTTATGCAAGCTGATGAATATCAAGTGACATTGATGGGACTAAATCTATAAAAGGATTTTTTGTGTCATTGTTAGAGGAAAAGTTAATTAGAAAATGTGCTCTAAAGTTTAATTTCTTTAAAAGTTACCTGACAAATACCTTTGTAGTAAGTAAAAATTACCTACATTTAAAAAAAAAGAAGGAGCTATTTGCTATCATTGAAATAAACACTTTTTTAAAAGCACAAAGAATTGATTCCTTTGAGAGTTGCTTACCTACTAAGCTAGAGTAGCCTATGACTGAGATCAGTCAAAGAAGGCTTGTTCAGCTCATCCTCAGTGGATTTCAGCTTTCAGGGCAAAGGGTATTTCTTGGAGAAATAGGGAAACCTCTACATTTTCCCCTTTCTCAAGTTGTTCCTATTTAATAGAGTTTTCCCTATTAAATAGAAGCTTTTCCTATTTAATTCTGCTCCATCAAAGCATAATTACCACCCCCCGCCCCCGACATCGGTGTCCTTTCCATCAGGTTAAATACCTGAGTAAAATTTCTGACTCTTCATCCCCCAAAGCCAGGTCTTCCAATTAGGATTCAGGAAGGGGCTCAAGGGACATAGCATATGCAAAACTGAAGTACCCATTTTCAGATTGAGTGAACTTATTGCCAGCACCATTTTCATTTAGTTCTTCCAAACCTCAAGATCTTGGCTTTCTTGCTTGGAAACTTAATTCCAGGAACCATGTTCCCCAGAGATTTTGTTCTGCCCCTCAAAAAACCAAGTTTTGCCCAGAGACATGAATGAAAGAGCATGATAGCCTAAATAGATCTCCCCTTCAACTGGGGAAAGGAAATTAGGCATCAAAACATTGAAGCAGCATATTTAAACAAGCACTTCTTCCTTTTTTAAAGGTCAGTTTGACCTACCAGGAAATCAGAATTGAAGAATGTTGTGGTTTTACTTATGAGGTGGGTTCAAAGCTTTTTGATGCTAAATGGTATGAAATATATATATACACACACACACACACACACACACACACACACACATATAAAATTAGATATTATGTATATCTAATTTTATGATGAGAAAATAGATTTACCCTGAGTAAATACTGTTAGCAAAAACCCAATCCTGCTTTGCCAATGGATACTGTCAAATCAAGAGCTCTATATTGATCTTTAGTTTTCTGGCTTCAAAAAAAAAAAAAAAAAATGCCATGTCCATTCTAAAATGGAACGAAGTTTAAACATAGCTCTCTGGGTGGTTTGACACAGTTCTAAACTAAAGACTTAAGCACTCACAGTCACAGCATGACCAAGATTACCTGCCCCCTGCTGCTGTGTCTTTTTGGTGGCCCTTGATTGCAAACCTGCTATTACAGCCTTCTTGGATTCTTAACCCTTTCAAAGTAGCTTTTCTTTTTTTCTTTCTTTCTTCTTCTTCCCTGTCTTCCTGAGTTTGATCTATGTTTCAAAGATGGACCTCGGTGAATCATCTCAAAGTTTGTTATTTTTGTAGACCTGCCACACCACCCTACTATTCATGGATGTAATAGTGGCGTTTTAAACTTTTAATTATTAAATTATGTTCTTACTGCTTTAGAGTCTGCTCCAGACTTTAAAAGCAGAAAGGGTGTTGATTCAGAGTATTGAATCTGGGGTCAGGAATACTACCTGGGTTCAAATTCAAGCATCCTTTCCTTAATAAATATATATTTTTTGGAATTTTTTTCCAATCTGATTCATTTTTTTCATCTGAAAAAGGATTGAAAATCAAAATTATCTCAAAGAGTCATGAAGATTATGTGAACCGATGTATTTAAAGTGCTTAGAACATTAGTTATTAGTAACTAAAAGTGGAATGTAACTCTTAAGTTATGGGAAAGAGTAAATTTTTTCCTCAAAATTTAAATATTTATTTGAAATAAGCAACAATTTCACTTATTACAGCCCAGTTATACATTCACAAGGACAAATGAAGTTTAAAAACAAAGTATTTTTCTAATTTTTGTTTTTCCCCAAGAATTCCATAATTTGAAAGACACTATATAACAAATGGAAAAGAGTAAATTTTTCAAGATTTAAATGATTCTTGTAATTCTGTAAATTATTGATAAAAACTAGCCACATTGGGATATATCATTAAAAAACTAAGATTTAAGGTATTTAAGTTTCTTTATATGTACAATAGGAATAGAAAAAATAACTTTATATAGATTTATGAGTAAAGAAAACAGATATATCATATAAGAATTAACCATATAGAAAGTTTTTTAAACTTTACATTGTTATTGAAGAGAATGTTCAGCCCTAGTTCTGTGAAACCGGATAGTAGGCTGAGCTATGCAGGGAAATAGCCTCCTGCTGCCCCATAGCGGCAGTTGATGTCAGTGCAGCTTCCTCCCTGCAGGTGGTCTGTTGGGACTCATGGGAAAGCAAGCAAGGTTTTATCAGGAAGGTAAACACAAACCTACTCTATTCTTATTGGTAAAGACCAGTGGAAATAATAGGTAAAAAGAAAAGAAACAGGATCCCATTCACATAAGAAAATAAACATAAGTGTCAGAAAGAACCATCCTGGAGTGTGTGTTGCCTGGGAAAACTCATTATCCACATGGCATGAACAGCATGGCCCTGAATTGCTTGTGAGTGTCCACCCATGGCTGTGCAGCTTGGTCCTTGCAAACCTGCACCTTTGTCATTAATTCTATCATCGATCTATCTATCTATCAATCTAATCAATTTTTGAAGTAGTACTTCCCATATAATAATACTCCATTGTAGGCACACTTGGAAAACTAGTAATTTGGTGACACTTCAAGCCATATATTTTAAAACCATTTTAAATATATTTCATATTTTATAGAAGGAACATGGAATAAATGGTACTAAAAACGAATTCACAGCTACCTTGGCTTCTTTTCCGCCTTCTTGAGCAATTCAGCTCTGCCTCCAAACTTGCATTCCTACTCAGCAAAGCAATAGATTTATGGCTAAATAGAGACCTCTTTCTTAAAGGGCAATTTGTAAAAATCTGTTGTTTCTACACACGTTTTGTATCAATCCCAAGGAGCTTATCAAAGTATGCACTCTAATAGGAGTCCTGAAAGGTAGGTGTTTTTCTCCATCTCATTAAAATTTCAGTCAAGTTGTGGCAACAGCACGTTATTGGTTTCTTAGATATTATCTGGCTTTATTTTTTCCCAAGCTTTTAAACTCTCATTTTCAATCTCTCTTCTTCCTGCAATCAATGTGTGGTGAGATCTGGTCCATTCTGGCCTTGCAATATCATCCATTTCTCTGATACTGTGAAAATTCAAGCCCAATTACATGCCACCTAAATTTTTCCACACTCTTTCAACCCTGAATCAAGAAACTGTGTGGTAGTGCAAAGATAATATATACCTTGGAGTCAAAAAACCTCTGAATTCCAATTTCAACACTTCGTTTGCTGTGTAATCTTTGGCAATTGATTATAATATTCTTTATCTTAAAGTGGTGAAATAAAGATCTCTTCAAAGGGTTATTCATACACAAGACTCCAACATCCTGTTTGGTACAGTGTTGGTAGTTATAAAATGTCAATTACCATTTTCTCTTCACTTCTTTGTGGAAGATTCAAGGGCAGGACAGTGGACACCATCACCTAGGTTATAGATAGTAAAGAAGTGCATTTTAAATTATAGGGAACTGAGGGGCTGGGATTGTAGCTCAGCGGTAGAGCGCTTCCCTCGCATGTGGGAGGCCCTGGGTTCGATCCTCAGCACCACATACAGAGCAATAAAATAAAGACATTGTGTCCATCTACCAAAAAAAAAAAAAAAAATTTTAAATTATAGGGAACTGAAAAGCCACAATGTAAATGACCAAAAGATCAATTCCTTGCTATTATCTCTTGCACTTATAACCCTAAACAATGATATATATGCTTCTCTGAATGTTATATAATGCTTCTCTAAAAAATCCTTTGGATAAATTCTAAAGACATTAACAAGCTTATCTCATCTTTTTGTAAAAAATATTTTTTAGTCATAGATGAACACAATATCTTTATTTTATTTATTTATTTTTTATGTGGTGCTGAGGATCGAACCCAATGGCTCACGCAGGCGAGGCAAGCGCTCTACCACTGAGCTGCAGCCCCAGCCCAGCTTATCTCATCTTAAATGTTTTTAACTGTATTTAATTATATTTAATTTTAGCATTTTAAAATGTGTTTTTGAATGATGTGAAAAATTATGAATACACATTTTGGTCTGCCACCATAATGAATATTAATATTATAGTCTCTATTAAAAGCCTCATTTTTCCAACTTCACCAAAATTGATATTTTTGCAAATTCTTGTTCAATAGCACATATAGCCAACTCTATACTATTTTGTTTTTAATTTTTTAAGAAGTATAATTTTATAACCATATTATAGAAAATAAAATCTTTTTGTGTGTGTGTCAGGGATTGAACTCAGGGGTACGTGACCACTGATCCACATCCCCAGCCCTATTTTGTGTTTTATTTAGAGACAGGGTCTCACTGAGTTGCTTAGCGCCTGGCCGTTGCTGAGGCTGGCTTTGAACTCGCAATTCTCCTGTCTCAGCCTCCCAAAGTGCTGGGATTACATGTGTGCCATCGTGCCTGGCTGGAAAAGAAAATCTTAATTATCATTATTATTTATTCATTATGGTTACTATTCAAAGTAACTGTTGTGAAATGGAAGTGGATGTTAAAAATAGTGATCTACTTTGCAACCAAATATGGAGTCTTCTTCAATTATTTTTATACATTAGTGTCAGTCATATCACTTGAAGCATAAATCTCATCATGCCATTTACCTGCGCAGTATTTCCTGGGTCTTATTCTTTCTCATAGGATAAAATCACATTAAATTTCTTTAGTGTCTGACATTCATGGTGTCCTGACTATGTTGAATTTTACCCAGGTCTTGTGTTACTGGAAAACAGCAATGGTTAAAAAAAATTTCTCTAGTATTTTGTGTTCCTGGAAATAGCTTGTTGAACATTACCATCCTTCCCCATATGATTTAGATGAGACTCAGGATGAACCCTTGATTATTTATGTAAGAACAGATATAGATTCTGTAAAGCCTCATTCTTTGCCTCATAAATGAACAGTTAAACAGCTAATTAGAACAAAATGCTTGCTGACCAAACTTCTGTTAAGTTGCTCTTTTTCCCTAGGCCTGAGCCACATAAAACCCCTCTGGAGAGTAGGCAGGTTTTAGGATAAAACATTGTCTGACCTGATGATACCATCCTTTCCTCCCACTTGTCAACAATGATCAGTTATTTCAAACTTTATTTACTCCTCCTTATAGCACACTCTGCCTAATTCCTTTTTTTACCCCCCTTTGTATAAGGGATTGAACCCAGGGGTGCTATGCCTCTGAGCTATATCCTCCAGTTCTCCTCATTTGTTATTTTGACACAAGGTCTTGCTAAAGGTGGCTTGGAACTTGTGATCCTCCTGCCTCAACTTCCCGAGTCCTTGGAATTTCAGGCATGTGAGAATGCTTCTGGCTCTCTGCCTCATTCTCAGGTTGGTGGTGTATATTATGATCAAATTGTTCTCCCTTCTGCAACAGCCCCCTCCCACATTGCATTAGGCTTTTTCTTCACCTTGCTAGAATGCTTTCAAATGAAATCTCTTCTTACAAAGTTCAGATTTGACAGTCCAGTGTAACAATCAAAGCTGCAATCTTCTCTAATGGAGAGCTACCCTCTGTCCCAGCTTGGTTTTGCCTTAAATCTGGAAGGCCCATTGCTCCATCTTGTTCTGCTTCATCAGCTCTTTGTCACTTTTTGAGGTTCTGGCCCATTCATAGATGCTGGAAGAGTGGGAATTTATGGAAAGGACTTCTGCTGATAATTGTTGACATTTGGTATTGGTGCCACTTTGGCTTTTTCTTCTTGGTACCTGTTTGTAAGTTTCAGGAAATTTCTACCACTGAGAGCATCTGATACTATCTTCCCTTTCTTACCCAGCCACCTCAGTCCCCAAGGCCTTGGAAGTCTACCTTTCTGCTGGGTCATTTTGTATTAATTTCTTTTCCAACAGACAGTACATTTAGGTGGAAAACCTTTCAAGATCACGCCTGTGTTGCTCTTTGGCTAGGGGAGGTCACACCTATCTTTGCAGTTTACTTCCAGTACAATCTTATTTTCTCTGCCTTACTGTTCACAAAAATTCAGTGTCTTGTATATTTCTCAGTCAATGAGACAGAGATTAGTTCCTTTGTCTCCCCAGTATTATTAATGGTTCCCTGATAACCCTCCCACTTGGTTCTGTTCTTCTTCTTGCCTACAAGAAGTAGTACGGGAAACATCTCAATCCTACTCCATTCTCCTACCTTGTGATAACATCATCCCCCTCCCTCAAACCTCTTGTGGAATCTCACGCTATATGATGAGCGAAGAACTTCAAAAAAACCTTTTTGAAAATTGTGCGTTAAGTGGTGCAGTACTTTAATTTAGGATAATGTGATATGAGGCACTTGTCTCCAGGCTTCTGCTACAACTATGCAGAAAAAGTCCATGTTTCATATAGAACTGATGGGTCACACCAAATGACCTGCCGTATGTGGTCACGGGTCTTGTCTTGTTCACGTAGCTTGGGAAGCTCTTATCTCTTCTCAATTTAATACATTTCTATTCATCACTAACAGTCTGTAATGATGCCGTCTCTTCTCTCTCACCCCATCACTCCTCTCTCTCGCAGAGCAAGTTCTTGTCTTCCACGTGTTTTCAAGTTCTTGCAATTCACATTACCCATATCTTTGTAGAGTGTTTCACTTTTAATTAATTATTTAATTTGACAAGTACTATGCCAGGATCCTACTATGTCAAGCAACGAGGGCGCAGCAGGAAGCAGGGAATCATAGCTGCTGACCTCACAGGACATTGATTCTCCTGCTTCATCAGAAACTGCTTCAAGGAGGGTTTTCTTTTAATCAATCTTTTATCTTCAATACATGCTTAAGGAAAAATGCTCAACATATTTATTAAATAAATGAATCAATGAGAAAATGCATAAAACCTTAAACATGTTGACTTTTGTGAACCTGACATGACTGGCTTATTGAAACTGATCATATGAAAGGATGTTGAATATTTTAGAAGAGAGAAAACATGGTCATGTGGCCTGAAAGATGCTTGAATTAATTTCACAGTGAAGACTTGATATCTTCTGGTCTTGCATCTGGCACCTAAAGCAGTTGCCGAGAGTTACACTAGGAGTAAGTCCTGCTAACCAATTTTTTGTCATATTCTTTAGCATCTAAAACTGTAGGTCTTTGACGGTAAGTTTTAGCAATATAGCATGTGTTCAACAAATAACTTAGTACTTACAACATGGGAAAATGTGTACTTGGCAATGGTGATGACCAAGGATAATGAAGGAAATTCTACATTGTAGAGGAGTTTGCAACCTGATGAGGGAAACAGAGATAAAAGCTAACTATATGATATAAAGCAAAATATTATGCCATGAGGGAAGACTTTATAAAGGATGGTGTGGGAGGCTTCAGAGGTGGTAAGTGAAGAGTTGGATTATGGTTCTGGAGAAAAAATAAATCTTCACTGAGATAGTGCTGCTGAAACTGAAACTTGGAAACCGTATGTGTGTGTGTGTGTGTGTGTGTGTTCTTTTTTTTTTTTTTTAAACAAACAGCAGTCTTCAGGCAGGGAAGAGCAGGAGCAAATTCAGGGAGCTGAGACAGTACAGCAGCATTTCTCAACATCAGGCATTTCCCAAGTAGGGATTGTCATGGGTCCCTAAGCATTCCTTGTGGCCCCTAAAGAACAAAGTGATGCCTTTGCAGCTTGAGAGGCCCTTGAGGATTCTATATCTGCCCCTCTGGTATATACATAAAGACCCTAGGGAGTCCATGGGCTTTTCTGCTCTTTGGTATCTGCTTTTATTTAGTGGTAAACAGCATATGGGCAAGTTTCTCATTTAAAATGAACAAATTTATTTTCCTGTTGTAGTTCAAGTTTTTATAAGTTTAAAATTACCATTGATTCTACAGAGTGTCACCGCAACCTGAGTCTAGATCAGTATGTTCTTGAGATCACATTTAAGCTCTGTCACCACCATCCACCCTGCCTGGGAAGGGTTATGGTTATCAGTTACATACTTGACTCAGAATCAAAATAGTTTTCCTCTTAGTGTAGCCTTTTTCTCCCACATTTATCTGCATTCTCCTGTGTTGACTCCTTTGTGTGTTTCGTCATCTGCCTCTCCCTAGAAAATTTTTTTTGGCATACTTTCATTTTGTAGTCTGTCTCCATAAAGTCAGGAAAATGGACACTTTGCCTGGTTTGCTTCTCTCAGCCTCTAAATCTGCATGAATTAGTGCTCAACTGATAAGCCATGATTCATTAGCCCCTCTGTAGTGTGGTACCCTGGTAATAGCTGCCATTTATTAAAATTCTTACCGGTCTTTGGGTTAATTTCCATTGTTTATTTCATTAATCTTTATCACAATACTTAAGATAGACAATTCAAAAAATGAGGAAACTGAGGCTCAGGGAATTAAGTAAATCCTTTAGCAAGGTTCAGGGCAGTATATTCAAACCCAATCTGCCTGCCTCTGAAGTTCACCCCTTCTTCCCCTGCATGGTCCTTGAACTTCATGATGTGCTGTCAAAGTTGTATATATTAAAACAATTTGCCAGAAATAAAAATGTCTTGGAGGAATATAGACTTAAATATATATTTTGAGCTATAAATATAGTCATTTTGTTTAGAACATTGTCACAAGTGTTATTATAACTCATGTCTCCTTTTCTCAGTTCATCTGACACTGTGCTCAATAACAGATTTAGTGAAACAGATTTACAGTGTGGAAACTGCTTACACATGGAGGCTGAGCTTAGACCGTGTCTGAAACCTACTCTTTCCTCTGCAGGCTCTAAAACTGAGGACTGGTGGGGCTTAGTCATTGCTTGAGGCCACAGATGGCAAAGCCATACTGGGTGATGAATTCTGATCTCTGCCATGGGACTTTTTGTTCTAAAAGCATATAGAAGTTCTTATTTAGACAAGAGTTTATTCTCTGCAACTTAAGGGTGAATTATTTCAGAATTAATTTTTAAATACTTACAAATATGAAGTATATCACTTTTCCCTCCATTTTTTTCATCTTATTTACATTGTATTTCATCTACTTCTTTTGATCAGGACCTCTTCATTTGCTACTAAGTACATAATTCTCACTCTATTCCCACATTTTCTCCTTGGCATTGGTAATTGTTCAATTGTTTTTCTAAATACAATATCAATGTATTTCTAATTTATGTATTTTTGTTAATCTCAAGAAGATGTATTTAAGTTGTTCTCTAATTATCCTTCGATGGGGTTTACCATAATGGTGTTAGTGACCTTTTGGATTATCTCTAACATTTGACATTTTTTCTTTCTTTTTTAGCTTATCCTTTTAGTCTGTCTTTGTTAATTCCTTGGTATTCACATTAGATTTCATTTTGTCATTATGATGTAACCTATCATCATCCAGTTTTCATTTCCATAGGTTAGCATAGCTGGTGCATTTCATCTGCCCTAAATACGAGCACCTTAGATGCTATGGCTAAAATTGTGAGCAGTGGGTTCAATGCCAGCCTCCATCAGTAATTAGCTGGGTACCTGGATAACTGCAAGAAAGTTACTTAATCTATTTCTTCTTCAGTTTCCTCAACTCTAAAATGCAGAAAATAATCTGTGAAGATTCAGTGAAATATAATTGGCTCCATTATTTAAAAATATATTCTTAACTTAAAAATGTATCCCAAACCATTTATTTTGACCATATTTGAGAACCAAATAGATATTCTCCTTGTCCATAAATTTTCACAAATATTGTCAGAACAATGATAAGAGTTATATTTAGAATTCTTCATAATTCTACCCCTACTTTATCAAATCAACTTCCTTCTCATATTACATAATAGTAATCATAAGATGGCTGAATCTCTAATTCTTTTTGTTCATGGAAGTTTTCATAAATGTTTCCCATGATTTTATATTTCAAAAGTATGAATATAGTATGGCATAAAACTCCCAGAAGTTGATAAATTGCAGTTTATCTCATTTTTCCTTTTGTGGTTGAACATCTGGGTGGTGCAGGAGAAAATGTATGGATTTTTAGAGTTAACAGAATTGATTTGACCACTGGCAGAGTAATATTGGGCAGACTAATATATCTAAACTTTAACTTTTTTGGGGGGGTGTATTGGGGATTAAACTCAGGGGTGCTTAACCACTGAGCCACATCCTCTTCCTTTTTATTTTTTTATTTTGAGACAGGGGCTTGCTAAGTTGCTTAGGGCCTCGCTAAGTTGCTAAAGTTGGCCTTGAACTTGCAATCCTCTGTCTTAGACTCCTAAGTCACTGGGATTGCAGGCCTGCACCACCATGCCTAGCCCAAGTTTTAATCTTCTTACCTATATAATGGGAATAATGGTTTCTCCCAGAATTATTTGACTTTAAAAAAACTATTCAGGCAAGGCTCGGAGGCAAAGGATTTGCTGAAATAATTCCTTTCCACTTCACCTTAAAATAGTTCTATTTCACCCGGCTCCCACTCCAATTTTGGCTCAAATATTTTTCTTAAGAAAAAATACGTTTGATAGTGTTTTAAGAGAATTGCTATACTGGACTTATGCTATTTTTCTAGGAAACTAGCTTATCAATTCCAGAAGCCAGTTAGAAAAACTGGCCCCAGTTTATATAAGTTATTCTTGTATTCAAAACAATCTGAGATATTTTACCTAGTGCATAGTATTGGAGTTAAAAAGTAATTATTTTACCTTGAAGCTGTAATAAGTTACCATGAATTACCTGCAAGTTTGTGACTTTGCCTACATATCTCCTGCTATATGTTCAAAAGGCAACATCCCACCAATAGATTAATGCAACTTTATTTTTTTTAACCTAAAAAAGTTGCATCAGAATTTTTACAGTATATTCACAATTGGAATAGATGTTAAGTACTCAAATCTGCTTCCTTATTTGCCAAGGATGTACTTAAGCATCATCAATTTTCTATTTCATTTTTCAGAGGCTTTCTAAGTTCAAAAATATCTGATGCAATAAAAAGGACATGACTGACAACATACGAACTTCCTGGATTTGTACATGAAATCACCAAATTCTGAGATATGAATTTTGAAAGAAGGCTTTTCTTTATCATAAATCACTAAGAATACCTCATTGCTCAGAGCATTGAGTAATTCTCCTGGGCAGTTTTATTTTTCCATCAATATCTGACCTATAATAAAAATGGCTCTGAGCTAGTAGTTAATAAAATACATCATATAGTCCATTTTTACTAGTCAAATGACAGTAGAGTGAAATGTTTTCATCTAAAATTATGTACAAAAATTGACTTAAGGAAGGTCTTTACAGGCCACCAGACAATTAGAGTTCTAGGAGATATACTATGTGGACAATTATTTGAAAGACTAAAAGTTGAATTCAATTGGAAATATGATGATTATACTTTTATTAGGTATAAATTATGATTAACTTGTGCCTGAAAATTTTTATTGTTTCCAAAGTGTCACCATTCATGGTAATTATTGTGAGGAGGAGATGGCACAAGGACGGGAGCCCAGCCTCTGAAACAGTCTTGACTTGAACTTGCAGTCTCCCTCAGCTTTCTTCCCCAGGTTCTCTCTTGCAACCTTTTAGCAGCTAGTGCTGAATTACTGGCAGAAATTTAAGATTCATGTTTTTGAAGATAAATACAAGCATGTATTTTCAAACTCATATTTCAGATATAAATGGGTCAAAACTTGGCTAACACTTAGGGCAGATTTCCTATCTTTCTTGAACTGTTGCCTCTTTTCTGGTCTAGGTGGGTTTTGGTTACATTCCAAGGAAGATGTAGCAGTCAAGTGGTGAGATCTCAGGTCTATCTAGGACTCCCCTCACTACTCCCTCTAGTTTACCTGAATTCTCCCTACCTACTCTCTGGTACTTGAAATTTCCTTAATAAAAGACCTAGATTTAAATTCCACACTTGAAGATAAGAGAAATGGAGATTAAGACACAAATACTCCCTTTGAAAGAGCAAATTGACTTAAAGTCACACTAAAATATCTGGTTATATCAGATCCTTGACTCAAAGCAGGTTTTGTTGTCTAGGCAAGGGGAGAAGAAATATCTTCGTAGAAGGAAATACGTGAAAACAAAGTCTTAGAGTGAAAACTGTTTCCATTATTTTTTCCACCTAAAAGCAAACTCACTTTAGTTACATTTCAAGTGTTGATGGGTTTCTTTCATTTAATAAATATAATGCTTCTTTCTTTCTGTTCTAGAACAATTTGCTCTAAATTATTAGCTCCTTGTAATCTCCATTTCCTAGTCCAAAAAAAAATTACACAATAGAACACAAAACACTGAGAAAGTATGTGTGTGACATTGTTGAGCCTCTGCATAATCTTCAGAAAATGGTTTTTGGTGGTGGGTTTTTTGTTTTTTTGTTTTTCAGTACTAGGGATTAAACGCAGGGCCTCATGCTAGAAACTTATGTAAAAACAGAGATGCCTGAAAACCAGAATATTTTTGCAATTCATAAGTAAGTAAATCCTGCAAACTTGTTAGTAGTATTGGGAAAGATTCCAGAGTATTAGAAGAATACTTATTAGAAGATAGAGGAATTACTGGGAAATAATATTGTTGAAATATATTGTAAGATTTTGTGTATCTATAAATATGTAATAATAAATTCTGCTATTATGTACAAATATAGTGCACCAGTAAAAGTATAAAAAATAATATAAACTGAACAAAAAGATGGGGTATATGAGTTAAAAAAGACAACTGGTAGTCATTAAATTTATGGGGACAATTGAGAAAACTAGTTTTGGATTAATTTTCTTTCTTTATTGTGGATCAAAGGCATAGTTCTCCCTAAATTCAATAAAGTATTTGGTCAACTCTCCAGGTAAAAGTGGGGAAATTTGAATTGGAAAATAGTATGGTTATGTGGATTTTATAACTTGTTGGAGAAACTTGTGCAAAGATCAATTAAGATCATCTTATCTTTGGCATTGTTTTATTCAATATTTTCAATTACAACCTTGATAAAGTTGTAGATAATGGAAAACAGGAGGGTTATCTCTGAGATGATGGGATCAGTGTTCAAAATTAAATAGCTCTCTCTATATACATACTGTCAAAGTCAAAGTATAGGAGTAATTTAGGACTCCACATCACACTGAACAGATTTAAGTGAGTTGGATATGGCTTAAGAGAAAGGTATGAGAAAGACTTACAGAAGTGCCATAGGCAAAACAAGCTCAGGCAAAACTGGAACAGATCTATTCTATTCTGTGCTCTTCAAATCATACAATGTGGTATGTTCAGGACATAATGTCACAATTTAATTGGAACACAGACAAATTGATGTGTGTAAGGATAGGACATGAAGTAATAATTTTTAAAAAACCTGTGGTTTATATTATGACATTTTTCTCTATAAAATTTAGATATCTCTCTTTTCTGAATTTGTGAAAATGGTCATTTGTTGAATTACCATGCATATTTCCTGGAACTTTAGTCAATGCTTTAGTCATAGTTTTTTTTTTTTTTCTCTAATAAGACACTAGTAGGGATTCTTTCTATTCACCCTGGACTAAGAAAAATACAGGAATTCAGCTCTGAATTTTAGGGAATTTTTACTTCCCTAAAAATAAGGACAGAAGAATAGAGAGAATGAATGGGTCTATTGTATATCAGAAAGCAGTAAGAAATCCAAATTTTTATTTTCATATTGAATTATTAAGAATTCTTATTGAGTCCTATGAGTCTGTGATTTCTATCCTCTTGTCTATTGTAATGGTAATTTCGTTTACTTTTTCTATATCATACCATTGTTCATCTGCAGCCTCTGTGCATACACTCAGGATATGCCAAATAAAATTTTAACTGGCTTATTTTTTATTCTACCAAGTAAAAACAGTCTAAATACTTTTCAAAGTATGAGAGAATTTGTATTTTATAGAAAGACCATAGGAAAGAAAACCTGGAAAGTTTGAAGTGGCCCATTTCTTGAGCTGCAAAGCCAAATCCTGTTTGAAAAAACCAAAGTCCAAAACACTTTGGCATGGATGTTTCTTTAACCTCTGTTAACTTAAAGGAACTTTATTTAAAAATATAATTAGGAAATACATACTAGCCACTTAATAGCACAAAAAGGAACAGAATGGTGAAAAATAACAGCAATTATAGAACTTGCCATTCCAGAATCTGCAAGGTAAAGTATTAGCAACCAGAAAGGATAGAGTTACGTGTGCTTTTGTTGCTGGCACCATTAAAAAAAGAAAGAGAAACTGGGAAAATAAAGGAATAAGGTCTTTGCAATTTTGTGGCTTGGGTTACTAAGCACTTACAATAAATAAAACTTAAAACACAAGCACATCATCTAAGAAAGCTACATATTAAAAACCAGAAAGAAACTCAGGACTAAATCACTATTTTCCCAGACACTGAAGTAAATTATTTTGTAGGAACAAAGTACTCTGAATAATTTGATCATGCAAAGCAGTTGTGTTTGTTTTAACCAAAATTTTCAAATTTCAATTGGTTGGCCGATAAGATAAAACCACAGAGGTTCAGTGGGAAAAAATTTGAAGTGTACCAATGATGTTTACGTGTTCACTCTTTTTAAATTTAAGGATCATCATGGTCAGAAATTTTTCTAGATATAAAATTCTTCTAATAGGTACTGAATCTCCCCAAAGGCAAATGTTTTGCAGCCCACCAGGAGGTAATCAACCTATGACTAAAATATAGGAAAATTATTAACCTGTAGTGTGGTCAAATGATACAAAAGTTGATAATTTAAAAGAAATTCTAGTTTCTATTATAACTTAGCTAGGTCATGACTGAAAATAGATAGTAACTTAGAATTCCCAAAGTATAATGAAAATAAATGTGAGCGGAACTTGCAAACTTGACTTTTATGAACTTGAATATTTTGGCTATTCACTCAGAGACAAGACAACTAGCAGAAAACATGAATGAAAATCTGTCAGTGTTCCTTTCAATGTGAGAGAGTCCGAAGGTAAGAGGTATTCTGGAAATCAGTAAAGTTAACATTGTCACACAAACATAAGCTTCTAATTCTGCTGTCATCAGTAGGAGAACTTAGAAATAGCACATGGAAATCAGCTGTGGTGACTTAGTTTAGGATACCTCATTCTTACCAAGTGCAAATGCTGTGGGGGACAGACAAAGTTCCCCAAAGAGAAACTACTAGACTTATTCTTGGATTGTCAAGAAAGAAAGGATTATAGACAACACTCTAAAAAATGATAAAAATGTTACTATTAATTAAAAAAATTTTATTTCCAGATGTTTCAGGACATTGCACTTCCATAGAAACTATGATAAGCTTAGTAAAGCATCTGTAGAAGTAATTAAATTTAGTGGAAGACAGATGAGAAGTTTGCTCCAGTTAGAAAAATACAGTAAATGCTTGGTCATTTCATATAATAATTCCCAAATGTACAGCATTGCAAAGATAACTGTGCAATAGAGTTATTGATCAACAGATATCTTGGCTGTTGAGAACAAATTGTCTCCTGAATGTGCAGATAATTTTAATTAAATCTCCATTGCTAACATTTAGACTGTTCTAATACACATAGAGGATATTATATAAAATATTGATGTAAAATTTAACAAATATTTACTTAGTTAATTCTTAGGGAATTTTTCCTGGGTCATGATCTAAAGCATGGTTTATGGCCTAGAAGTCTTCTGGTGTCAACCTGATTTTTTTTTTTTATATAGTCATATTCTGAGATAATGAGGAATTAGAGTCTCCATACATGAGTATTATAGATCTTCCAGAAATAAATATTGAGAAGACATAATTCAACCCATAACATAATCCTTATTAAACATTTTCTGAATTTAGCCACTAAAGATAATTTAAGAATGCTTTAATTAGCTTATTTATGAATCAGCTTTTTTGACTACAACAAAATTCTATTTTTTAAATTTATTTACTCTAATTAGGTATACATGACAGCAGAACACATTTTGATTCATTGTACACAAATGAAGCACAACTTCTCATTTCTCTGGTGGTACACAATACAGAGTCACATCATATGTGCAGTCATACATGTACCGAGGGCATTATTGTCCATCCCATTCCACCATCTTTCCTGCCCCTGTGTCCCATCTCCTCCCTTCCCTCCTCTTTGACCAAAGTTTCTCCATTCTTCCCATGCTCCCTCCCCCATTATAGATCAGCATCCACTTATCAGAGAGAACATTCAGCCTTTGGTTTTTGAGATTGGCTTACTTTGCTTAGCACGATATTCTCCAACTTCATCCATTTACCTGTAAATGCCACGATTGTGTTCTCTTCTAATGCTGAGTAATATTCCACTGTGTATATATACCACAGTTTTCTTTATACAGTCATCTATTGAAGGTCATTTAGGTTGGTTCCACAGTTTAGGTATTGTAAATTGAGCTGCTATAAACATTGGAGTGGCTGTGTCACTGTAGTATGCTGCTTTTAAGTCCTTTGGGTATAGACCAAGGAGTGGGATAGCTGGGTCAAATGGTGATTCCATTCCAATTTTTCTAAGGAATCTCCATACTGTTTTCCAGATTGGTTGCACCAATTTGCAGGCCCACCAGCAATGTATGAGTGTACCTTTCCCCCCACATCTTCGCCAATACTTGTTGTTTGCATTCTTGATAACTGCCATTCTGAGTGGAGTGAGATGAAACCTTAGAGTAGTTTTGATTTGCATTTCTGTAATGGCTAGAGATGTTGAACATTTTTTTCATATTTGTTGATCAATTGTATATCTTCTTCTGAGAAATGTCTGTTCAGCTCCTTAGCCCATTTATTGATTGGGTTGTTTGTTTTTTGGGGGTGTTAAGTTTCTTGAGTTTATTATATATCCTGGAGATCAGTGCTGTGATGGAGTGATGTGCGTGTGGCAAAAATTTGCTTCCAGATATAGGCTCTCTGTTCACCTCATTGATTGTTTCTTTTGATGAGAAGAAGCTTTTTAATTTGAATCCATTCCATTTATTGATTCTTGCTTTTATTTCTTGTGCTTTAGGAGTCTTGTTAAGGAAGTTGGGGCCTAATCCGGGATGATGAAGATTTGGGTCTACTTTTTCCTCAGTTAGGTGCAGGGAATCTGGTCTAATTTGTAGGTCCTTGATCCACTTTGAGTTGAGTTTCATGCATGGTGAGAGACAGGGGTTTTGTTTCATTTTGCTGCATGTGGATTTCCAGTTTTCCCAGTATCATTTGTTGAAGAGGCTATCTTTTCTCCAATGTATGTTTTTGGTGACTTTGTCTAGTATAAGATAACTGTATTTATGTGGCTTTTTTTCTGTTTCTTCTATTCTGTACCTTTGGTCTACATGTCTATTTTGGTGCCAATACAATGCCATTTTTGTTATTATAGCTTTGTAGTATAGTGTCCGCCTGATTATAAATGCTCTTCAACTTTAGTGACAAATATTGAGCTGCTTTCCCTTTGTAGGCTTGCTTTTTCTGGTGCCTATCTAAGGACTATGAATTAGTTTTGGACCTTATTGATAATTCCTCAAGTAGAATCATAATGCATACGTTTTTCTTGCTCCATTTTTATTTCAATTTTATGTTTGTGAGATTTCTACTTGTTTTTCAGAGTATCTGTAGAAAAGATTGTTATTTTTACATAATATTTCATTATAACTGTTGCAATGTATTTTTTCATTCAACTATCATTGGACATTAGGTTTGTTTGCTCATTTTTTAGTTATGAGGATTAATTCATCAATGAGCATTCATATACATATATGTATATGTGTGTGTATATATATACCTTACATCACATGTATGTAAATTTCTATGGTGACTATATCCAGAATAAAAGGAAATGTATACTCAACCCTATTAGATGATGCCAAATTTTATCCCAAATAGTTGTACCAAGGGATATAAATTCTAGCTGTTCATGAGAGTTCTTGTTTTTCCTCACTTTCACTGACATTCAGGTTCGCCAGACATTTTACTATTTTCCTATTGAGGAAATAACCCTATCTCATTGTGATCTTAATTTACATTTCCATAAGAATAGGTTTGACTGCTTTTCATGTACTTAATAGCTATTTGAATTTCCTCTTTTTGATGTGTCCATTCAAGTATTTCATCATTTGTGTGGGGGAGAAAGGGAGGTTTCCTTGTTTTCATTTTGATTTGTAGAAGATAAATATATATAAAACACTAGACTTTTTTCAATTTTTAAGAGCAGCAAACACCAAAACAATAACAACAACAAAACCTATCAGTGGCTTATTTTGGTTTTGTTTTGTGGTGTTTATTTATCAATTTTTACCTTAAAAATAATATTATTTTTCTTATTTAATATGCTATCCTATTCATTAATCATGTGTATATTCTCTTATTTTACCCTCTAAGTCTCTGGAAGGGTTTGTGTAAGGTTTGAATTTTCTCCTTAGATTTTTGTTAGAACTTGTTGAGAAAATCATTTGAGTTTGTGGTTATCATGTGTGCAAATTATTTGAACTACTGGTTCACTTTACCAATGGCTACAGGCCTGTTTAGGCTTTCTAGTTCTCCTTGAATTTGCTGTTTCAATTGTAGTTTTCTAGGAATTTGCTCACTTCATTTGTATTCATATGTAAATGGATTAACAAGGTTACTTATTACATTCTTCATTATCATTTCATGTCTGGAACACTTATAGTAATACATCTTTTAAAAATCTTGTTAGTGGATTTTTTTCATTGGGTCTTATAATCTTACAGTACTTTTCAATTACTTATTTCAGAGAACAAAGTCATGGCTATATATGTCTCCTTATGTTTGTCTTCCTTATTAGTTTTGTCCTTTTATTTATTTCCTTTATTTTACTTTCTTTGGTTTTATATTACTTATTTTTTAAAAATGTATGAGCTACGTGCTTAGTTGTATGCATGGCTCATTAATTTCAAATTTTCTTAATTTTTTTTTTTAACATCATAGGACATAAATTACCTACTAAGAACCACTTTAAATGCACCACCAATGCTTTGCTATATTACCTTTTGTTTATTACTTGGTTAATATATTTTATATTTTGTTTTATATTTTTTCCTTGATCTATGTGTTATTGAGAAGTATGGCTCTTTTTTTAATCGATATTATGTTTTTTCAACAGTATACTGCAATGCTCTGCTTGACGATATATTCAGTTTTTTAAACAAATAGATAATCATTGACTCTTGAAATGGTTGAATTAGACAAAAATTAAGATGATGAAATAGATGACAAATTGTTTTTTCATAGAGGTTACACATCAACACTATAAGAATCAAACCGCATGAAGCTCAGGAATGCATATCTTCTTACTGTGTCTTGATTGGTTTCTCATATTTCCTTCTAACATTATTTCTCTTCCATCTCTAATCTTTAAAATCTTTTATCTGAACCTCTTGAATATCAGGATTAGTCAACAATGCAATTCTTCACACATTTAAACCAATGTTCTGCCCATTCCCTTCAGCTTCATGATTTTGCTCGCTCTTACCCTCAGTAGGGAATGTCCCCTTTTCAGACCTTTTGGACAACTGGGCCTGGAAGTGGCATTAATGTGACTCTTGACCTCCTTGTTGATGTCTCATGACTGTTCTCCCCATCTGGCTCTTCAAAATCTCTCTGGCTTTCAGATCATCAAACTGTATCAGATATTTTTCTTTGTTGCTTTCATCTATATTTCTCCTGGTTATTCTTTCATAGTTTTCAGAAGAATAAAGTTTTCTTGATTCTAGTACATTCTACAATACTGCTCATATAATTTGTTGAATCAAATATCCTTCTAAATGATCCTTTCAAACTTCTGCTCTATAATTTGCCTCAATTCTGTCCTTCATTGATCCTTACTATATACTTGGCTGTTAGTCCTATGGTCATACCCTTCACCTTGTTATTAGCAATAACTGTCATCCTTCCAAACTATCATTTTTAAGCATTTGCCCAACACTACCACCTCCTTTTCCTTTTATTTCTTCCAGTATTCTGAAGCAAAGTCTGTTTATATTTCACTTATTTCCCCTTAACACAACTGTGTTTACCAGCAGTGAAGGCTCCCAGCATGCTGGCAGATTCCTAGCAACGTCACTTGTTCTTCTTCCCTGTGTATCTTTCTTTTCTGAGAGTCTTCCATATATGGTGCCATAGCATCTTGCTCTACTGTAGTGAAGCACAATCCAGAAGTCTGTGGGAGATGATGCATAGCGTCTTCATGGCTACCCCAACCAGTGGGGATAGGGCCAATGAATAATGCCCCAGCCTCTCTGTTATTCAGTAGGACAATTTTGAGGCACATTGTCTCTACTGAGATTGCCCCTGGGTTCACAGCTTTGTGGGGTTTACTGGCTTAGTTGACTTCATTCTCCATTTCTTAATTTCCTCACTTGTGCTTCATTAGATTTCCTTCTACATACCCTCACTGCATTCAAATCTTTGTCCCAAGGTCTCTATCTGGGGAAATACATCCATTTCTCTTCTTTCTCACTTTAGAAGCCTTGATATCTAATTATATTCACTCTCTCGCTCATGCCCTCCTTACTGCTGCCCTTCCCAGTCTTTGGTCTAGGAAGTACTGGCCTAGGGAAACTTTGACCCATGTTACACATGACTTTTAACACTGTTTATCTTTTCCTGTGATTTATTTTCACAAATATAAAAGAACATATTTATTTATCTGTTTCCTTCTACCAAGAAATCATGAACATTTATCTTCTTTGCTTCTGAATCCAAAGTGCCTAGAAAGGTGGCTGGTACATAGGAGGGGCTCTGTGAGTTTGACTATTTTAGATGCTTCACGTATTTAAGGACAATAGCCACAAATATCAGTCAAAGTGGTTCCATCTAAACCAATTTCTCTGTCAAATGGTGAGCTGCTATTTGATTCATTAGCTATACTGATAAAAATCTTTGTTGACATGGGGTTCAGGCTGAAGTTTTCACTCAGAAAATGTTATCCATATGACAAAATAAGTTAGGGTTTTCTTGAGAAAAGCTAGTTTATCGCTACTTTCACATAATTCACTGTTTTAGAGGATCAAAGGTGCTGTACAGGTAACATTTGTCAGTAGACTCCAAGGGACTCTCCCTGAGTACTGCAAAATATTAGGAGACCTAGAACTCTTGTTGATAGCCACTAGTTACTTAAAGACTCATTCTAATTCAGAGTCAGGAAGCCAGTGATTTGCAAGGCAAAACCATTAAGATTTCTAGGGATTTCAATGACATCAGAAAATAATGGTTATATTTTGTATTTACTTTGTCATTATCTTTTTTTTTGGTACTGGGGATTGAACTCAGGGGCACTCTACCATGGAGCCACATCTCCAGTCCTATTTTGTGTTTTATTTAGAGACAGAGTCTCACTGAGTTGCTTAGCATCTTGCCGTTGCAGAGGCTGGTTTTGAACTCATGATTCTCCTGTCTCAGCCTCCCAAAGTGCTGGGATTACAGGCATGTGCCTCCACGGCTGGCTCGTTATCATTATCTTTAAAGCATTGTATGAGGATGATTATATAATTTTGGGAAAAAAACTTGAGAAGTGCATATAGTAAACTTATTCGCAAAATGAGAAATACTAAATGATCCACTCAAAGCAACATAGCTCATAATAGAGTCAATAAGATCACTTTGGCCTCTTCATATTAGCTCTACCCCATGATGCTTTATGCCCAAATAAATCACAAGACCTGTGTTAGTTAACTTTCTGTCAATATGACAAATACCTGAGACAATAAACTTACAAAGAGAAAGGTTTATCTTGGCTCACAGTTTGGAGCTTCCTTCTATGATTAATTGGTTCCATTGCTTTTGGGCCTGTGGTGAGGCAGCCCATTATGGTGGGAGCACATGGCAGAGCAAACCTGCTCACCTCATGGTCATGAGTGAAAGAGAAAAAGAGGGAGAAACTGAGGTCTCACAATTCCCCTTGAGGGCCTGCCCCTAATGATCAGAAGAGCTCCAACAGGACCCTACTTCTTAAAGTTTCCATCCATTCTCAACGATGCCAAACTATGGAACAAGCTTTTAATCCAGGGACCTTTGGTGGACATTTACAATCCAGACTATAGCACAACCCTAAAAATGCTTGCACAGTGGAGGTTTGCTGCATAATTAAAAGGAATGTGGCATTAAAAATTTATCCTATGAGTGACAGATTAAAGAAAGTCACAGACACTCTGTTCTTCCTTCCATTAGGAAGTAGAGTGTATTTTGCTTTTGTTTCTAGGTTGGCTTTAGTGACTTACTTAACCAACAGAATGAAATGGAAGTCAAATTCTAAAGCAAAGTCATAGGATGTTTTGCAACTTCTGCTTGATTCCTGGGACAAGCATCCTCAGAGCCCTGAATTACTATGTAAGAAGTCAGACTACCCTCTATGTGGAGAAAGCCTGAGACTGAATAGAAAAGGAGCTGTGCCCATCAAGTCCAGCCTTCTGCCATCTGCCTCAAAACATCATGTAAGCTCCTCTAGATCTATCATGCTGTAAAGTGATGCCATGTGGAACAAAAGAATAAGCTGTGGAGCCCTGCTTGGATTCTATCACATAGTCATGAAATAAAACAAAATTGTGGTTGCTACAGTCAGAGTTTTGGAGAAATATTGTTACATAGCAATAGTCAACCAGAACATGAATAAAAGAAGAAATGCTAAAGGAAATGCTAAGACACAATCCCCAGCACTAGTGTTCACTTAAATATACATTCTTTCTATCCCCAAATTATCTCTTGAGACTTAGGTGTTGTAATGAACTCTGGGCTCCCTTGAACTACTTGTCAGGTTACCAGAGGTGTTTGGAGAAATAAACTATGTATGCTTTCATCCTCTCTATTTTGTCTTCACTCTAGAAATACCCTCTAGACCTCATACTGCCTGCATCATGTTCTCTTTTCTTGGTCATCTGCAAGTCTCCCCACTCTCTCCATGATTTCAGTACCTGCTTTTAAATCTTCTCCTTCCCTTCCATTGTTGTTAACATCAGTGACTTAAATATTCTAGATTCTTGACCCTTCTGTTGCCTTAGTGTTGTGATTATCAAAATTCACTTCCGTGTGTGTGTCTGCCCCTGACATAGCCCTTTCACTTCCTCTTTGCTGGCAGAACCCTCCTCTCACAATTTTATGCACATACTGCCCACATGTATACTTTTTGAGAATTTCTCTATGTGTCAGTATTGAATGTTTATTAATAATAAACCCATTGTGGTAATTCCATATCTCTTACCAGCTATTGGTTTAGGCATTGACCTATGAGTGTGTGCATCTCAGGGTAATTCAGGAGATAAAACTGTATATAATTATTTTAACAGAGCTAACAAAAAGTTACTTGTGGTAATGTGGCAAAACAAAAACTGAAATTATTTTCCTATTCCTCTACTGCTGCCAACAGGCCAAAAAAGCATATTTAAGGTTATGTTGAAGTGAAAGTGAACTGGAAGGAACTAATCCATTCTTTCTTTTAGTCTCACAGTCTCCCTCTAGCACCTTCTACTGGCAGTGCTTAACAGGGAGTAAGAACAAGCCATTCCTAAGCATGCCCCACCTTTGGACAGCCCCATATACTGACTACTCCCATAGCTTCCAATTGGTCTCCATTCTTCATTGTCTAGCTCACAATCTACTACTTCACATTATATCTTCCTTTTTTTTTTTTTTTGGTACCAGGAATTGAACTCAGGAGTATTTGACCACTGAGCCACATCCTCAAATAAATCCTCAGCCTTATTTTGTGTTTTATTTAGAGATGGAGACTCACTGAGTTGCTAAGTGCCTTGCCATTGCTGAGGCTGGCTTTGAACTCATAATTCTCCTATCTCAGCCTCACCTTCCAATTTAATGGGACCTTTTCTGATTTGCATATTTCTCTTATGATGTTTATTTTTTGTCTCCTGCTGTAATGAGTAATGTACGTGCCTTGACTCATACATTGAAATCATGAATTTGAAGTCAGACTGAATAACATTTAAGTCTCAGGTTTGGTCCATAGGTTTAACTTGAATTCTCTAAGTCTCAAATTTCTTGTGTGTAAATTTAAAGACATGAAGTTCTTGTACAATTTCTGCTCAATAAAACTTCTTTAATGAATACTTGGCATATTTTAATTATCTCTCAGAAAATATATAATATATGTGTTTGTTTTACTAACATACATATGTGTGAGTACTCAAGGTATAGGTATGTCATTGGAAAGGGTTCTCCATAAATTTGGTGAATTAAAATGAAAATAAAGAGAGTGTATTTTCTTTTTTCTTTTTCAAGAAATAAAAAATCATATTACTAGATTTCTTTTTATTCTTTAGCAGAATGAAAGGCTGAAACAAGTGGCTCATTTCAAGGATGATAGATTATTAAGGTTCTAGCCATTGAAAGTTGTGCTTAACAATTTTGGATATATTTTTACCAATAAAAGTCAAAGTTCCATCATCCATAGATTTATGAATTATATGTAAGCCATAAAGAGATTTAACATAGGTTAAAAGAGGTCAGAAGTTATTATTATATTTTACTCATAACACACATACCTAGAAGACTTTTAGGAGAAAATAAAAGAATTCTGATGTTGTTGAATTTGGGTGATCCAAAGAAATCCCAGGGATTTGTTGGTAAACCTTCTGTTCTGTCAGAAATTTGCTATTAATCATTATAAATAGAATTTTCCTTATATTTCTGCAGCTGTTTCAGATTGGAAGTGGTGTTGCCCCACCAAATCTGGCTCTATGAGAGCCTATTGCATTCAACAACAATGAAAAGGAATGAAGGAAAATATAACCAGCTTGGACATGGGCCAAACTGAATGGGAATCAAATTCCTGCAGTTTTATTCTTGTTATAGACAGAAAATGGTCTGGACAAAATAATGAAAGTTTTGCATACTCTAAAGGGAATTTAATTTGCCTACGTCTAAGCTGTTTCTAAAATATAGTTAGGTGGGGTGAGGGATTAGAGTAAAGAAGAGTTTTGTGGATAGTTTGGAAAGAGAAGAATGTCAAATATTGAAACCTAAATTGTACATGCGTAGTTTAATGGATCTTTGCAAGCAAAGCTTAAATTTCTCTGCTCTACTTTAGCATTTTTCAAGAGTGAATTGCATCTTTTCTAAAAGCAGGTTTAACCTCTGGTAATGAGGATATAATCTAATCTCCTGCAAGAACTATATTAGGAAAATAAAGGTAGTATTATTCCACATGGTTTGAAAGTGAATGGAAATTCTATCCCCAGTTCCATCAAGATTGGCTTAACCACCAATGTAAATTACTCTTATTTGGTTATTGATGTCATATGTTAATGTTTTTTTGAAGCAAAAACAGACAAGCTGTTCAGCTTTATAGTGAAGCAGGCCTGGGCCTCTGCTCTATTACTAGCTGGGTGGATCCTGGGGAAGTTCCTCAATTCCTCAACCTCAATTCCCTCATCTATCAAGTGGCAATTAGGCATGGGTTGTAGAGTTAGTTGTAAGGGTACTGTAAAGTGTCCAGTATAATTCCTATAACACAAAGGAGACACATGATGAGTGATAACTAGTATTGTTATTATATTTTCTAGTGTTTATATCTGAATGATAGGTTCTAAAGAGGTTTTGATAAAAAGGTAAAAACATGTTGCTATGAACCTGAAACAGCAGAAGCTTAATGCATACTCTTGTGTAGACTAAATAGAGTAAAACAAATCTGTAGAAGGTTTTCAGGCACTTCCACTCTGAACTCACACGTAACTCTGAGTTGCCTTTTCCTGAAGTTATTACTATTTATTTGTCTCAGTAGCAAGAAAAGCAAAGTTGACTCTTCTTTAGGCCTCAGGTATTTGTAATATTGTTATGAAAAAAAAAAACACAAAAAAGACCAGTTTTTGGCAGGCTCAGGAGGAGGTAAAACCATTAGACAAAAAGGTTTTCTGTATAATATCTTTATTTTGAAATGGCACTGGAAATTATAGAGCTTGGTCCTTCCATTTTGTGAGTCCCCTGCAGTTAATTCAGGCTAAATTATACAGTGCAAATTTGGACAGGAGATCCTTGGAAATGTTTCCCACTCACTCTCTATTATGTATTATTCCATAGGCCAACTTTGAGAATTGTAGAACTGAATAAAATTCAGCTGGGTCATAAATAAGGTAACATGAGACAATTCATTCTCACAAGTTAAAAAATTCCTCTTTGATTCGAGTTCCTGTGGTCTCAGTCCAATGAGGAGTAGCTAGGAATGGATGGGGGTGTGGATGCGTGGGAGGTGGGAATCCTGATTCTTTGTAGATGAAATGATTCTCTGTATTCTGTTCTGATTCATGTATGTGCCCAAGGAAATAAGAGCCAAGAGGTCACTTCATTGGGTGATATAACAAATATAGCTTGTTAACTGTTGTTTCGCAGTATTCCAACATTGCATCCTTATTCTTTTTCATTTTTTGTTTGATCATAATATATTCATTTTTCCCGGAAGGAGGTTTTAATCATATCAAAGTTATTTTTCTCACCCTTTTTTCACCTCCCTCTTTGTAATCTCATGGTTTACTGGAAAAAAATGAATAAATAAATTCCTAAGAGGCTAAACCCAGGATTTTTTGATAGTACAGAGGGAATCCAGATGTTCACCTTGCCCCCAACTCCTATAAAGGGTTTCAGGGAAATTGTTACTGGTCATAATATGCCTCCTAAGAGAGAGTTTCCTTTAGCAATTTTACAGGTAATATTAAACTAATTTTCCACCTTTTGCTTCTAATAACAGATGAAAAGCATATATCTTTTACTGCTGTCTTCCTACCTCTACTGACTATATCCTGTGCACTCTTCTTGACCCATGACCTCAACATGATGTCTTTTAAGAAAGACATAGCCAAGAACGTTCATTTATTTTCAAGTCTACACCATCATGCCTCTGGCTAATTGCACAGACATGTTGCTCTGTTCTGCTGCCCTTAGAGGAAGGCAGACAACAGGATGTCACCAGTGTTAGATAGTAGAGAATGGCATAAGGACCCATTTTGACAGGATTCAATTTAACTCTGAGAAAATTATTTTTTTCTTGATAGTTTCAGACAATTATATCTCACAGTAGAAATAGGCATTTTTCCTCCTAGAATTTTTTCAACTTTGAAAAATGCATTTTAATATTTTATTCATGAAATATGCTTATGATAGTGGATAAGAGCATCCATAAAGCTCATATACACTTCATAATTCACTAGAACTGTGAACTGTTTTCTCATATGAGCCCACCTCACTGGGAAATAACTGAAAGAACAAGTAGATCTTACTCTGTATCTATATGGGCATTTTTAAAAATGAAATTCTTATCACAATCTTCTAAAGAAATGCACACATACTCTAAGCCCTAGAAATTCGAGCCAAATAAATAAAAAGGAAGAATAAGTGAGTTCTAAGGAGTTCCAGAAAATAAAAGGGATGGCATAGAGAGATAATCCCCAAAGCAGAACACTCCTAAATTGGAAAAGGAATCCAAGCAGGAAAGTTAATAAAGTTTATTAGTTTAGTAACTGATTTCAGGAAACAAGCCATTCTGACCCCCATTTAATGGATGAATGAAATTTTGAAATTCAAGATAGGTCTTCATGAATTTCAGGGCATCAACTAACAAATAATAACACAGCAGGACTCTTGCTTTAAAAAGTCTGGACTTTTTAAAAGTAGCTCAGTAATAGTAGTAATTTTTAAGATAAAATCTTTTAGAAGCATAAGTTGGTTTAAATTTTGTATGTTTGCCTATGTGACTATGGAAATATAGGTATACAGTATTCTATTTGCAGAAAAAAAGAAGAAAAAATTAAAAGAATGTATAAACTATCCAAGGTAAAACAAAATCTCTGTCCAAGTTTTTTCTTAAAATATAGGTTATGTTTAAAGAATAAAAGGTTTCAATTATTACATTCTGGCTCTGCCAAAAAAGCAAACACAAGCAGACAGTTGAATTGATGACCCTGTCAGTGTCGTTTTACCTAAAACAGGCCTTCCCTCTCACATCTATTCTCACCCTTTGAGATGCAGGATTAAGATGCTATTGTCACTGTCTGAAATAAGGGATTAATAGTTCTCCACTGTTATTCCTCATTCTTTATAGCTTTATTACAATGTTCCTTTGAGAATATAATATATCATGTAAAACGACAAGAGAAATCACATCAAAGAATTAATAAATAAAAAAGATATAAGAAAATAAAACTCTTGGGAGCCACAGAATATATTTTTAAAGACTTTGTCTAAAATGCCTTATATGATTAGAAGTAATGAAAGGAGGAGACTTGCTAGAAAGTGATTTTGTATTAGCTGTGTCAATCATGGGAACATTTTGCTCACAGGTTGGCCAAGGATGCACCCATGACCATTATGTTCTGGACTATGAAACCCTTCCCAAATGACCCCCACTGATTGGAACAGGGATGGACACCTGACCAAGGGCTGACACAGGTAGAACAGAGACTATTACTTTGTCAGTTATTAAAAATCTTGTCCAAATAGGGATAGTAGTAATTATCTAGGCCAATCAGATGTTTTTTTTCCTCAGGAATTTGATCTGGAATATGAAAAGAATCAAGTAGACAGCAACAAGATACAAAGAAGATTGACAGGGAAGCAAAAATACTCAGAAGAGGTGCAGAATAATAATGCTACTGAAGTAACTAGAGCTGCCTGGGATACAGAGAACCTTTCAGATCCAGTATCAATGAGGCTGAGCTGAGATTCCTGCCAAAATCTCTCTTATTGTCACCCATATCTTTACAAGAAACCTCCATTAAAAGATCTAGCCTAGGGGAGTCATGGATACTTGAGTAAAATAGTATAAATCAAATAGGAGGTGAATTGACTGTCATCAAATCAAAACCAGTCTTTATTAATCATCACAGTTATGCAGAGCATTGCTATGCACTGTGGGTATGCCAAGAGGACTGGCTTATAACATGTGCTCTGATTACAGAGATGAGAAATAAAACAATAAACAATATGAAGTACACTAAGTACAAAATACTTGATAATCACTAAAAACTCAATATGGAAAGAGTATCTTAGTGGTAGGGTACTAGTTAAGATCATAGGCTTTGGACACATATGTTCCTGGGCACAAATTCCAGCTGACTCTGCAATCTGTAAACTGAGTAAATTCAGGCAAGTTATCTAACCCAGTGGTTCTCAAAGTATGGTCCCCAGACTTGCACCTGCAGGCTCACTTACAACACACTGGAAATGCAGTCTCTCATGCTGTGCTCTACAACTGCTGAGTTGGAAGCCCTGGAGATGACGACAACAACTCTTATCTTACCATGCTCTTCAGGAAATTCTGGTACAAGTGAGGTTGAGAACCACACTTAACCCAAGCCTCAGGATTCTCACTATGTGGTATTTTGAAGGCTAAATATTTAGGATGTATAGTAATGAGGTCCAGAAATAGGAACTAATTTATTATTATTATTGGAGAGCAGAGTAGAAAGTTGGTCCTGAGCTGGGCTTAGAGGGTGAACAGAATAAAACAGATATGAAAGAATGAGAGGCCATTCTGGGAAATGGTATTTTTAAGTATTGGTAACTAAAGTTTCATCAGAAATTGTAGTCATGTAGATTTGGGGAAATACTTGGAAGTAGACAAATGTGAGTTCAAATCCCTGTGTCACTGTTTTGAGGTCTTGGATGATTTACTTAATTAGACTAAATTTACTTAAAATTGGGTTAATAATTCCCCTTGGGAATTAATAGGAAGATTAAATGAGATTTTATATATATATATATATATATATATACACACACACACACACACACACACACACACATACATATATATAACATGTATATATTTTATATATAATCAGAATGTTTGGTATGTTGTTATTATTAATATTATAATTGTTATTCCTTAGATTATGTTTTTATTGCTACACTGTTATTTCTTTCCTATATTCTGTTTGTTTTGTTTTTCTTTTAAAATAGTTAATTCTTCTTATCCTTAAGGCTTTGCCTAAATATCTTCTCAACAGTATGACTTCCATGATTAAATAAGGAAAATAATAACCCTTGTCCCTGTTCTCTATCTTGAGATCCTGCCAGTTTTTTTTTTTTTTCCTTGCTTGTTTGCTCTAAAGCACATATCCCTAATTAGTGAGCAAGGACCTTTGATTGTGGTATTCACTTTCCAAACAGTGCCTGGCATGTTATTATTAAACAAGAAAAATGTGTTTAATAGATGAACAAATGATTATTGATGCATTGTCATGAGAGTTATAATGACAAATGGGATCTTCAAGAAAGCATTCAACTTTCATGAAACCACAGCTGTTCTCCAAAAACATATCTCAGTTGCACCTGTGTCCAAAGGCAGATGATGAAAGGGACATCTGGAAGTAAGAATAATGCCCTTTTCTTCCATTTGTGATGATTTGGTGAAGGGACAAAAACAAACAGACATTCAGATCTTTTCTGAACTTGACAACCTGCAGGTTTGAGGTAAGTTCCTCAAATATATTCTTGAATTTCCTTGGGAAGGTGATCTTTTCTTTTAGCAAGTAGCAATGGTTTAAGTATTATTAATTCCTGTCGAATTTTCTAAAGTGTAAAATCAGGAAATCTGTAGTCTTTGAAAAGCAGGAGAGATACTTAGATTTTACTGTGGCTTAGAATATTTCTCCTATTTTTACTTTTTCCTTCCTTTGCAAAATTTGCAGCTGACTCTAATAAATGCAGTCTACTAATACATATATTGTGCTTTCATGGTTAATATGAAACCATATGTTTAATTTCATGAAAGCTCAGCATGTACAGTGTTTACATTATTTTGAAGAACAGGATTAAAGCATATACATTCTTAAAAGGTTAAGTAAAATATGATTAAATGATACATGGGGAAATATTTTCCTTTCTTAGTGAATTGTTTATGGAAATCTAACCTCTGATGCATAAACAAATACGCAACTTCATATGATTCTCAGTATCTTCCACAGGTAGGGCATAGTTAAGGTGGACACATGCAACTTATATACTTTGAAGTTCATGTTTGAGGCATGTCAGTCAGTTCTCATAAGCTCAAGGTAGCATAGGAAGAAGCAAATGTGGGAGCTGGCATTGGAACTCCCAACTTTGAAGACAGGTACTTGGGACCTGGTGGTATTGCTGAGACATTTTCTGGAACCTCCTTTGTACTATTAAAGAAGCATGTGGCCAACTCCGTGGTGACGCAGGTGAACAGTTGACTCTGGTGTCTCAATAATGTGGACAAGGTGGTAGTCCACAGAATTGTTTCTGTTCAGATGGGTGGGATATAATAAGTCTCTTGAATTTGCTCCAGTTCTTCAGTGATGACTGGCAGAAGCTGGGGCCAGATGTGCACATGCCTACAGAGCTCTTGCAGTAGCATAAACAGGAAAGGCAGGCCAGGTTCAATACAATGAGGAATGGTGAGTCCTGTGGAAAAGGCCCTGTCTAATGGCAACTACAACTATTCAGTTACAACTCACCATTGCCATTGCAAAAGTAAATCGAGTAATGCCAGATTCTCTAGCTTTTTTTCCAGAAATGCTGAAAAATATTCACTTAAAATCATCTGTTTTGTTAAAGAAATAGTTGTTTTAACAAATGACATAATTTTAGATTTACAGAAAAGTTTCAGAAGTAACTAAGTGTTCCCTTAGTGTTCTTTATCCAGTGTGTAAATTTCTTAGGGCAGCTGGGTCAAATTTGGTATCCGAAAACAACCAAAATTTATTCTCTTAGTTTGGGGGCCAGAAGTCTGAAAATAAGGTGTTTGCAGGATTAATTCCCTCTGGAAGCTCTGAAAGAGGATGTATTCCATGTCCCTTTTCCTCATGACTGTCAGCAATCCTTGGAATTCCTGGGTGTGCAAGGAATTCCACACAAGGATTTCCTTGCACACCTTGGAAACACAGCCTCACGCTGATCTCTGGCTATGTCCTCACGTGGCCTTCTCTCTGGTACTTCTCTTTTGTATCAGTGTCTGAGATCTCCCTCTCCTTACTCTTATAAGGACACTAGTCTTTGGAATTTAGGACTAACCCTAAATCCAGAATTATTTCATCTCTGGTTCCTTATCTTAATTTCATCTTTGTAAACACTTTATTTCCAAATAAATTCACATTAATAGGTACTGACAGGACTTGGACATACTATTTTAAACATTCAGCCCATTACATCCAGATTGCTCTAATTTTGACTTCTTATTAAACAACCATATTATAATTATGAGCTAAACATCAACACAATACTATTAAATGGAGACTTATTTGGATATGACCAGTTTTTCCTTTGTACAGGAAAGCATTAACAAAGTAGGACTGAGTTGGTCAAATCCTGCATGTTCCACAAACCAGTCTTCAGGAATGAATCTTGAAGAAAGGATTCTGGCTTTTGGAAGGAAACCTCTGAGCCCTTAGAGTATTCTGTATGATAGGAGTATTCTTGGTTGCTTGGAGTGAGGCCTTGAGCCACACTGTATCAGACTGACTAGGTTGTTTATGCTAACCATAGAGTTCATGGGGTGCACCTATTTCTATGTCTGTGCTTTGGGTTACTCTCTATTGGTTTGACCTCTGGGAGGTGCTTTAGACCAAACAGCTAAGGTTAGTCATAAGAACACTGCATGTGGAAGGGACTGCCCCTGGATATAAACCTGGACACTGAGGTTCAGGGGAGCACCCCTGGTTGACAGCAGTATGGCCACATATCGTCCCTAGGAGAATTAAGAATTAACTCTGCTGGGAGAGAACAACTAGAGCTGTGCCTGGTCCCTTCTGGACATTTCTTCATTTGCCTTTTCCCTTTGCTGAGCTTAATCCTAATCCTTGCACAATAATAAACTATAACATGATTATAACAGCATTTTCATGTCCTGGTGAATCCTTCTGGTGGGTCATTGAATTTGATAGTAGTCTTGGATACCACCCCAACATTCACTACTGGCCTGCTTTCTATTCTTGCATTGAATCCAGAGTGGCACATTGCATTTAATTGTTAGGTGTCTTTTGTCTCTTCAATCAGTGATGTTTTAGTCAGCTTTTTCATGCTGTGACTCAATGACCTGACCAGCAAAATTATAGAAGAGAAAGAGGTTATTTGAGGTCTCACAGTTTCTCAATCCACAGGACAGCTTCATTCATCGGATCTTGAAGTAAGGCAGGATATCTTTGTGGAAGAGTGTGGCAGAGGGAATCAGCTCACGTGTTGATCAGAAAGCAGAGAGAGACTACACATGCCAGATACAAATATATACCCAAAGCCATATCCCAATTCTCACTTTCTCCAGCCACACATTACCAGCCTTCAGTTATGACTCAGTTAATCCCTGTCAGGGGATTAAATCACTGATTGGGCTAAGACTCTCACAATCCAATCATTTCTCCTGTGAACCTTCTTGCATTGTCTCACACATGAGCTTTTGGGGACACCACATCTAAACCATAACATTCCGACCCTGGCCCCAAAATCTCACAACAGTCTCACAATGCAAAATACATTTAGTCCATTCCCAAGAGTCCCCATAGCCTCAACAGTTCTGTGATTACTCAAAGTACAAGTCCAGTGTTTCTCTGGAGCTCAGGGCAATCTCTCATTGTGAGCTTCCGAAAAATTAATAGCAATTAACAAATATCCAATATATAAAGGTACAGAGTGAACATTTCCATTCACAAAATTGGAAATAGAAATAAGGAATAGGACCAAAGCAAAGACCCTGCGCATATCTTTCTCATAGTGATGTTAGAAACATAAGAAGCCAAAGGGGTTGGGGGGATGAGGGGAATAAGGGAAGGGAAGCCATACAATGCCTCTGGAGGCCTACACATAGAACTGGCCCCTTCTCATTTCCATCTCATTCTATTGGCCAAAGAAAGTCATAAGGCCAAGCACAGATTCAAGAGGCAGAGAGATTCATTCCACCTTTTGTTCTAAAGGGAACTGTCAGGTCATATGGCCAAGAGCTTGAGTGCTGGAAAGAGTGAAAAAATGGGGCCATTAATGCAATTTTCTTCAGACACCATAAAAAACAACCCAGAGAAAGGGACAGGTTTCCCAC
>PVHX01017927.1:0-38564 GCA_004024805.1 Geosciurus inauris
GTTTTCTTGCTGTGAATTCTTTTAATTTTTGTTTATCTTGGAAGGTTTTTATTTCATCTTCAAATCTAAAACTTAATTTTGCTGGATATAAGATTCTTGGTTGGCATCCACTGTCTTTTAGCACTTGGTATATGCTTTGCCATGATCTTCTTGCTCTCAGGGTCTGGGTTGAGAAGTCTGTAGTGATCCTAATTGGCTTGCCCTTATATGTAATCTGATTCCTTTCTCTTGTGGTTTTTAAGATTCTGTCCTTGTTGTGAATGTTAGGCATTTTCATTATGATGTGCCTTGGTGTAGGTCTGTTGTGATTTTGAACATTTGGTGTCCTGTAAGCCTCTTGAATTTGATTCTCCAATTCATTCTTCATATTTGGAAAGTTTTCTGATATTTCATTGAATAGGTTGTTCATTCCTTTGGTTTGGAGTTCTATGCCTTCTTCTATCCCAATAATTCTCAAGTTTGGTCTTTTAATGTTGTCCCAAAGTCTTGGATGTTCTGTTCATGGCTTTTTACCATCTTCACTGTGTGGTCAACTCTATTCTCCAGGTTAAATATTTTGTCTTCAGTATCTGAGGTTCTGTCTTCCAAGTGGTCTAATCTGCTGGTGATGCTTTCTATTGAGTTTTTGATTTGGTTTATTGTTTCTTTCATTTCAAGGAATTTGTTTGGTTCCTTTTCAGAATCTCTATCTCCTTATTGAAGTGATTTTTTACTTCCAGTATTTGCCTGTGTATCTCTTTATCGAAGTGATCTTTTACTTCCTGTATTTGCCTACGAATCTCTTTATCAAAGTGATCTATTGCTGACTGGGTTTGCTCTCTTATATCATTCTTTAAGTCACCGACCATTGTAATTATGTACATCCTGAATTCCTGTTCTGTCATTCCTCCTGCTGTACAGACCATGGATTCTAGGAGTGTAGTATCTTGGTTTGTTTGAGTCACTTTCTTCCCTTGTTTTCTCATGATGCTTGTGTGTCTTTCCTTCTAGCTCTGCTCATTCAAGGTGTTACAGTTTTAACTCCTATATGGTTATAGTTTCCCTGCAGGGTTTCGTTACTTCTCCTCCAGTAGGTGGCATTGTCCATTGTTTGCTAGACTTTCCCAGTTGGTATCCTTGGTACTGGTCCCAGGCCAAGGTGAAACTCCGGGCTGCTGGTGGAGTCGCTGTTCCACTGTGGCCAAGGTTTGCTCCCAGGTGTTCACCTGCGCCCCCTGGTGTGTAGGAAGTTCCGCTGTGTTAGAAGGTGGTCCACAAAGAACAATAGCTGGGGTTCCGCTCAGGAGACAGTCAGTCCACAGCAGCAACTGCTAGCAGTCTCTCGCGGTTGGATGGGCGCTGGGGCCAGGCACCCTGTGCGGAAGCAGGCCCAGCACGCCCGGGGTAAACTCTGGGCTGAAGCCCTGGGCCGGATCCCCACCACAACTGCACTCCACCGGTCGGCGCCAAAGTCACGCCTCCCGGCTACTGCTGTCACCCGGTGGCCCTGTGCTCACACTAGCAAGCGAGATGCCTGCGTGGGGCGGTGAGCCGCAGAGAGCTGCCCAAGAAGCTGGTTGGAAAATGGCAGCCCGCCACTTCCAGTCTCGGTCTCGGAGTGCCTGAGCCCTGGGCCAAGTCCCCCGGCTGCAACTGCTTTCTGCCAGCCAGCACCAAAGTCACACCTCCCGGCTACCGCTGTCTCCCGTTGGCTCTACCCTCACACATGCGAGCAAGATTCGTGGGGCAATATGCCGAAGAGAGCTGCCAAGAAACTTGTTGGAAAATGGCACCCCGCTACTTCCAGTCTCAGTCTCAGAGAGCCGGAGCCCTGGGCTGAGGCCCGGGCTGCAACTGCGTTTCTCTGGCCGGCGCCGAAGTCACGCCTCCCGGCTACCGCTGCCTCCCAGTGGCCCTGTGCTCACACACGCGAGTGAGCGAGACTCTTGCGTGGGGTGGCAAGCCGCAGAGAGCTGCCAAAAAACTGGTTGGAAGATGGCACCCCGCTACTTCCAGTCTCAGTCTCGGAGAGCTGGAGCCCCGGGCCGAGGCCCCCGGCTGCAACTGCTTTCTGCTGGCCGGCGCTGAAGCCATGCTTCCCGGCTAATGCTGTCTCCTGGTGGCCCTGCGCTCACACACGCAAGTGAGACTCTTGCGTGGGGCGGCAAGCCGCAGAGAGCTGCCAAGAAACTGGTTGGAGAATGGCACCCCGCTACTTCCAGTCTTAGTCTCAGAGAGCCAGAGCCCTGGGCTGAGGCCCGGGCTGCAACCGCGTTTCTCCCGCCGGCGCCGAAGCCACGCCTCCTAGCTACCGCTGCCTCCCGGTGATCCTGTACTCACACACACACACGAGCGAAATTCCTGGGTGGGATGTTGAGCCATAGAATAATGCCAGGTAGCTGGCTGGAAAACGGCGCCTCCACCACTTCTAGCCTTGGTCCCTGAGAGCCTAGCGCAGAGTGGACTGTCTAGGCCGCCATCTTGGAACCGCCCCCCTTTTCTTTACCTTTCATATTTGCCTCATCTGTGTGTAATAATTTGTGCCTGAACCCAACTAATGATATTCTAAATGAATGACACAAAGAATCCCGTAAAACAAGGTAACAAGTGTTGGTGGGGATGTGAGGAATCAGAATGCTTGTGCACTCTTGGTGGGAATGAAAAATAGTGTAATTACTGTGGAAAATGGTATGGCATTTCCTCAAAAAAATTAAAAAATAGAGGAGCAGTCAAATAGAAGAATTGTTATATGATCTGGCAAATTCACTTCTGGCATATACCCTCAAACAATTGAAATCAGGTCTTGAAGTGATATTTAACACTGATATTCATCTCCACATTTTTTATGATAGAAAAAAATGTGGATGATTCTCAAGTGTTTACCAAGAGATAAATGGATAAGCAATATGTGGCATAGACTTATAGGGAGATGTTATTATTTGGTGTTTAAAAGGAAGGAAATTCTGAAACCTGCTACAACATGGATTAAACTTCAGAATGTTAAATGAAATAAGTTGGTCACACACACACACACACACACACACACACACACACACACACAAAATGCTCGATGGTTCTACTAACATGGAGTAGCTGGAGTAATCAAATTCATAGAGAAAGAAGGTGGAATGGTGCTTATTATAGGCTTGGAGGAGGTAGGCCTGGGTTGTTATTCTTTAATGAGGTATAGTTGTAAGTTTATAAGATAAAAAGAGTTCTAGGGATGAAGGGTTATGATGGTTGCACAGTAATAAAAATGTGCTTAATACCACTGAATTATATACTTAAAATGGTTAAGATGGCAAATTTTATGTTTATTTTAGCACAATAAAAATTTTTAAAAAGGCCATTGGTGAAAGGTCTCATCTTAAGTCAACTTTAGAAGTGACTTCCCAATGCTTTTCTTCCATCTCTAACATATATCATGTATCAACTTGTGTTTTAGCTCAGATACTGGTTTCCTAATTCATTATTTTATGTATTTATTAATCAGACGGATATCTCCTGGGAATCTAGTGAGCATCAGGTTTATTCTAGATGTCAGGAATATATTAGGGAACAAAATAGACACAACCTTGCTGTCAGGGGAGCTTATGTTCCATCTGAGGAGTTAGGCAAGAAGCAGGTGAATGGACAGCGCACCAGAAGATGATACTCATTGAGAACAATAGATGGTGGGGGGATGGGAGGTAGGGATAGCAGGAATGCAAGTTTATTGAAGGGGAGACATGGAACAAAGACATGAGAAAAGTGAAGGAATGGGGCAGGCTGCTGCCTGGAATAGTTGCATGCCTGGCTATGGGGATAGCAAATGAATGGGATATGCAATCAGAAGATCTGATCTCAACCTGTCTCAGGCAAGTCACTTGGTCTTTCTGAGACTCAGTTCCATCATTTGAAAAATACAGATAGTAACTATTTCACAAAGATGTTGGGAAAGTTTGATGAGAAAGCATATGCTGTAAGCTGGAAAGTAACATACAACTATTATTCTTAAGTATTTGCAGTAGGTCTAATTTCTCCAGCACCATAGATATATGCAAGGACCTGCATAAGAGAGTTTCCCAGATAATTTCACACATCATCTTTTTATTTTATTTTACTTTTTAAGTTACAGAATAGGATTTCAGTCATATAGTCAGTGACTCAGGATTAAATAAGGGAGATTGTTAAATCAATCAACTCCAATGAGCCCCTCTCTATCCTTATAAACAACTCTAGTAATCTCTGATGGAAGAAAGTACATGGGGTTCATGGCCTCAGACACAGACTCTGGGGCAAGGCTGTCTTCCTAAGGTGTGGGGATGATAGAAGTTAGCCGCTGGATAAATGGGATGTTACTTTATTTTTACTCTAAAGAGAAAGCAAGACTTTAGTGGCCCTAGCCATTACTAGGACAATATTCTTTTTAGAAGAGGAAGGGAGTTCAGGAAGGGGCATTTCACACTCAGCATGCAGGAAATGCAGTGCCCTTGTCCCATTATTGATAACAAGGCCTTCACATTTAATTCTACAGGGCCAATATGGCAACTCTAGAGTCAGGGCCAGAAAATCACTAAGCAACCAGGGAGCTGAATGAACCTTGTTTTGTTTTTTTTTCCTCCTCTTTATTCTTACATCTGTGGCTTTCCATTTTCCCTGCTGTTGATAAATAATTCAGAAAAGAAAAGAATGTTACAGCTCTGACTTTTTAATACAGAGGACAAATACATTATGCGATTGGTCCCCAAACACCCCCAGGGTCTTGTAAGAAGGCTAGTATTTCGTATTTGTTGGCTGGCAGTATGTTCTTAGGGGGTTTTGAAATCAATTGACTTTGTTCTTGTAGCTAGAAGAAAAGCAAGGACTAGGTGTGAAATGCACAGAAGTAATTCTGTCATTCTGCCATGGTTCCTAAGTGGGCCACTTAGCAACAGGTAATTGGTGGGTATTGGTGGGCTGTGCAGCTCAGCCTGGGAGGAAAGACCAGCTGAGGACATCTGACATTAGGAGATTGTCTTGGAACCCAGTGGGTCATGGGCTAAGGTATCTCATTGGACATCTGGGAACCAATGCATGCAGCATCAGAGAAAGGATGTCAGGATGCTTTTTGGAGAGGTCTTTCCTTGTGCAACTAGGATGGGCTACTAGGAAGCTACTATCAATGGTACCTACTCATTTAGTCTCTTCTAAATTCATCTCTAATATAAGGATAATAATATTATAAAATATATATTACATATGATAATATAGTCAGATGCTGGCCTCTGGAAATAATCCTGTAGATTATTCATTCAGAAACAACCCCACTATCTATATATTAAGCAAATAATATGGGTCAACATTTGTGATGAAGGCTGAGTGTTTGGCAACGGGAATGTGGTAGAAAGGAATGAATTTGTTTTCAGTTACTATGGAAACATTTTACTTCAGACTAGTATGATATGTGGCCTTTGACAGTCATTTTACGTCTTTGGGCCTCAGTTTCATCATCTGAGAGAATACTAGATTGTAAATGGACTTTTAGAAGTTTCACTAAGCTCTTACCCCTTTGAAGCCAATACACACGCTTTTTCTCTCTTCCTCCATAGTCCCTATTATGATAAGAGGCACTGAATTGTTCAGTTTTTCTTTTGTTTCTGTTTAACTTAAATGCATATCATAATCATTTGGAGCATTAAAATTTTGTTTGGTTTGCAAAACTTTATTTTAAAAGGTCTCTTTCAGTCTTATATTTAAAACATTTTAGTAGATGCTTTAAAAAGAATGTGTGAATGTCCTTCTGACATACTCCTTCTTTAATCATGTTTATTTCACTGAATATTTCATATAACTTTGCATGTCAACTCAGACCGTAACAATGTTTTAATAACCACTACTGGCTTATAACTTAGAATTATCACACAAGTGATCAAAAAACCCTTTTGTGTGCATCAGGCGATTTCTGTGAAGAACTGGAGATATAGGTTCAGAATGGACAGCTACTCTTCCCTTTAAAGTCCTCCTCATGCTGACTTTTATAGATGTTTTTGAGCACTTTTTACCAAATGTTAACTTCTCTGGCATTTACCTTGCTCTTTGTTTAAATTTGTGCCAATAGAGTCAAAGCAGCTACGTAACTGCTTATGATGTATTCATAATGGGTATCACCTGTACTTTTCCTCAAGAATTGACCTTTATAGGGGAGTGAATGATGATGGGGATTATGAAAAGAGTAGAAACTAAATATTGGGAGACCTGCATTCAAGCCTCAGTTTTGATATTACTAGTTTTATAACTTTGGGTAAGAACCTTTACTTTTCCTTTTATCTTTTGTGTAATGAGAGCAGAGACCTCAACTTAAGGTTTCCCAGTCTGTGACTCTAAGTGCTATGCATGACCATGAAGGTCAGAAGAAACACAGCACTGCAGACTGGGGTGACCAGAGAAGCTCCTGTGAGTTCATATGTCTGGAGTTGTGAAATAGGTTTTATTGGTGGTGGTGGAACTGTGAGGAGAGACCTCAGTGAAAGGACAGGGTGGAATCCATGTATGTGGAGGAAAGGCCCAAGGACTAGACGTCTATTAGGAATGATGGGAGTCTTAACTGCACCAACGATGAGAGCCCTTGTAGGAACAGGACACCTTTGATCAAAGGCAGCTGTGTTCCTTTGGCTTCTTTGCTTTCAAGTCCCTAATTTTGGCAATTCTGAAAATCACTTATTGAACAGTAAGTATTTGTTGAGGGTTGACTTTGTTCTAGGTCCTCTTTTATGCTCTGTGGGTAAAGTGATAGAAGATATAGGATCTCTGCTTTCAGTAAGACACTTTGTAGAGACTTCTACTACTTTTGCTTATTAGGGCAACTGATCTGTAGAATCTGCACTGATGGAGCCCACTTTAGCACAGTTTAAAGAATTGTTTAAGGGAAGTATACTTACTGGTCATAGTAACCTATTTAATAGAGTATGCTTTAAAATGCAAGAGTCCAAGGGCATGAGCATTGGAGACATGACTGAAGAGCATTTTGGAGCCAGAAGAAAGAGATTCATTACTTACTGAACTTGTACGAACTATTAAATTTCTCCAAAGTTTGATATCTCATATGTATAATGTGAATAATATCATAGGGTGTTTTTTTGTTGGGGGGGTGTACTGAGGATTGAACCCAGTAGCACTTGACCACTAAGCCACATCCCCAGCCTTATTTTCTATTTTATTTAGAGACAGGGTCTCACTGAGTTGCTTAGGTCTTACTTTTGCTGAGGCTGGCTTTTAGTTTGCGATCCTCTTGCCTCAGCCTCCTCAGCAGCTGGGATTACAGATGTGCACCACTGTGCCTGGCTCATAGAGTGGTTTTGAGGATTAAAAATCAATGTAAAAGATCTAATGCCTAGCATAGAATATGTGCTCAACATATGCTTGATGTAATTACTATTATTATAATTATGATTACTTTTGTTTTCTACTTAATATTGAACGTGGAATCACAGTACCTCTTTAAGAAGGAAGAGAACAAAAAAAGGAAGAGAACAAAAAACAAACAAATGAAAATCTTTCACCCTTTTGCTCTCAACTAAACCAAAGAACTTATTGGTTGTTGGGAAAATGTAGATCAGATGATCAATTTCTTTGTAGGTTTCACAAAACCATCCCTTTGTAGCTTCCTTGAGTAGTAAGAAGAAAAGAAAATTATATGTCTCCCCTTTTGTGTGATGGTGATTGTTCTTATTAGGAGTGGACAGATATGCTCTATGAACATTAACTATTGAATGACTAAAGCAGAGAAGTCTGTAATCATCTGGTACGGTGCAGATAACCCAGAGAGCTGGTGTCAAGATAATTCAGGAGGCGTTTGATTGGCACATCCATATTCACCAACTGAATGCAGAGTTGAACCCAGGCTTTGGAATCAGAAAAAGTTGAATTTATTTCCTAATTCCACAACATATGCAACTTGTAGTATATCACTTTAATCTATTTGAGCTTGTTTTCTTATTTGCAAAATAGGAATGAATGAAAACAATAGCAATACCTTTATCATTGCATAATATGAAGGTTAAGTGAGCTAACAAATGAAAAACCTGTGGTACAAGTATGGCATTTAAAATCAACAGATAAAGCATATCTGGATAATGTCAAATACCTCCCACATAGTTGCTCAATAATAACTTCTTTTCTTTCCCCTCACCTTCTGTACTTCAATATGTTTATGTGGACTTGGGGTAAAATATTTGAACACTGGCTTTTATCTTTTGAGAATATTTATCAGTTTTTGGTTCCTAAACTTAGTGCTTCATTTTCATACCTGAATCCTGGTAAGCTTTTCAGATTTCAATATGCAAGCCCCTCTCTGCTGCTATGGTTAGAATGCAGGTAGTCTTTTGCCCATGTGACAGAGATGTTCAGTGCTTCATTATCAGCCAGATAAACTTAAGGAGTTGAGAAATACACCTTAATGATCTTTACAGCAATTATCCATGTAACAAATATTTATTGAGTACCTGTTAGATGCTGGGCTTTGTTCTAGGCATTGGATATGTAACATGCTATGTGACAGATCTAATCCCTGCCACCATGGAGCATCATCAATCCAGGCAGGAAACAGCTAATTTTAAAAAATGCTTACTTCACTTGCTTTAAGTGTTCTGAAAAAAAAAAAACAAAAACAAAATAGGATAAAAATTTGAAAATGATGGGTGTGACTAAGAGGGATAATTTTTATAGAACATGAAGGGAGGACCTATTAAGTTCCAGCCTACTTGCCAAAACCTGAGCAAGGGCACAAGGTAAAGCTATGAAAAGTTCTGGGAGAACATTTTGGCCAGAGATAAAACTACATGTTATATTCACAAAGAAGGATTAGGCTTCATGTGCTTAAGGAATGGAGGCTGCCGTATGTGGTAGGTGAGAGAGAGGTGATGATCTCCAAGGAACAAGGAGGGACCAGGACATGAATGGCCACATGAACCCAGGTAAGGGGTTTATATTTAATTCTGAATGTTAACAGCCAGCCACTGAGTGCTTATTCAACTGTAGCAATGATAAGAACCATCACTTTTGACCATAACTATGGCTGTACCTTGTTGGTCAATCAATATGTAGTGTTTCCTGTATTTCCAGTATAGGGTTGAGAGAGGGATAAGGCTTGTGGGGCTTTGGTAGGCTCAGAGAGGTGGGACAGGAAATGACTCTGTCCATAGGGACTGAATATTTTCTCCAATATAAGGCCACATGCACAATGACAATTTAATCCTAAGTCTAAGCGGAAAAATCTTGAAAACCAGATTGTATTATCAACTCTCCTTTATGGACTAAAATGCCCAGTGCTCACCAGCAAAGACGCAAAGAGAAGAAGGCAAGTTGGTTGGGTCTATCCTTACGTATATTAATTATATCTGCAATTAGCATAGCTCAATTAGTGTTTTAGAATTTGACTTAACCTGATTGCTGTATCTACTTGTCCAGAGGAGTGGAGGCTGCAGCATAGAATAAGAAAAGCTATAGAGGTCTTTTACCTCCTTTAAACTCCAAGTGAATTTACCTTACACACGGATGGAAACACTGTACTGGGTAAGATGTGAGAGGTTTCAGGAGAGATTTGAGTCATCTTGATTATAGACATGTGAATATAGATTAGAAAATGTGTTGATGAATGTGCATAAGGATGGTGTTTTGGGAGAAGAACCTGAAGGAGGAGGGGAGAAGCTACAGTCAAAGTGATAATAAAATTAAGAGATTATAGAATGGAAATAAAAGGTAGAAAGAATTGGTGGTTGGCAGTATTGTTACAGGATCACATAGAGACTCAGGAGGGTGAAGGCATAAAAAAATTCCATTATGTTTGGCAAGAAAAGAATCTGGCAGTGTTCCAAAGAGCAGAATCATTGCTGTCTCCAATAACAGGATTTAAAAAGAGATATTTTGATAGAAAGTTGGACAGAGAGTAGAATTTGGAGGGTTTTGGCAGTCAAAGGATTAGAAAGAATTAGAGAGAAACCTGACAGGGACGGCAAGGTCAAGTGAAAGATATTTTGTCCTCTTCAAGCTGACTTCTCAGATGAAGAATACTTGAAGGCTAGGTGAGAGAAGTGGATTGAAGGTGCTCAAGAGGGAGGCCTCGTTGCAGGTAGGGAGAGTGCAGGTGGATAAGCTGGCTTCGTGAAAGAGAATGCTAACCCACCTTCTAAGCCTGAAAGGAAAGGTAGACAGAAGGAATCAGGGAGTGGTGTCTAGTAGGACAGCCATGCTACTGGAAATGTACTGGTTTTATCTTTTTATTCAGTACATTGCATGCAACATATTTCCCTTTCTGCATCTTTCTGAATCCATGAAAACCAGTTCTACTCTATGTAAACGGAAATGTAAGGTTTTCCCTGGAGGGACCTTTGAAATATAGGATGCACTTCATTGCTCTGTCACATGCTCTACTTTGTTGTGTGAGGGTGTTTGCCCTCCAAGGATGAGAGAACCTGATGGTATTGTTAAGTAACTAAATCTGGGATTGAAAGCATGACATGAATAGCATTTAATTCTTACTCCCTCTGTGCTTTTTTGGGAAATCTTATAATTGCTCCCTCAGTCTCCACATCTGCAAAGCTGGTATGAAACTGCCCTTCTCTTCCCTAGGGCTTTGGGGGGATTATGAAGTTAATGTTTTATAAATCACTAGAAAGGTTCTAAATGCGAAGTGCTATCATTACCCACCTACTAGATACGATGGCACTCATAATGATATATTTATTACCTCATGTTCATTTCCATGGCAATAGCCTGTGCATTTGTAAAGAGATTATGCATTCTCTGCCAGGACAAAACCAGAGGCAGACCATCTATCACCCAGAGACACATCAGCAAGAAAACAAAAACTGAATATATGGTTTGTTTTGACCTAAATATCGTTTTGGGTGCAGAGCCTGTAGTGAGTTTTGTTTTCCTTGAAAACAAAATCTGCTCCCTACCTTGCTGAGAAAATATTTAAAATAAAATGAGATATGAAGGTTTCTTGGGACATGCTGGGTTTGAGTTGTTAGCATATGAAATTTGAAATCCAACTGTTCATAGGTGTGCTTCATCAATGAGTGCTTAGCAACTTTTAAAATTATATTCATACAATAATAATGTTAAGAATGTTCTTAATTTTAATTAGGAAGATAGGATGGTTTCTGCTCAAAGCCTGGCCAATGGGGGAGGGTCCTTCTTCTTTGCTGTGAGGAGCTTCTCTAAGGGTAATCATGTATCAGAGCTCTTGGATTACTGTAGATCCCAGTATACATACAGAAACTATTCTAAGAAACATTTTTTCAGCATTTCACTTCATTTATCTAATGAAGATGCAGTTTCTCCTTTAATGTCTACGTTGAGGGCTGGCTTGACACAGCCAGGGAGGGACATCATCAAGAACCTGCTGCCTGTATTTCCATCTCTCTCCTTTGACTTCATCATGCCAAGCCACCTGGAATCTTACTGTGTTTCCAAGGTGAGTGCCTACAGAAACATTATCTTTCTCATCTGGGATAACAGAGGATTATCTCTGAGAAACTCTATCTCAGGAACCTGGGTTGGATTTGGAATCTCCCAAAGAACCTGGGCTGTGTGTGGGCACCCTCATGAAAACCAGGGTATTTACAATAGGAAAAGCAAATGGATTACAAGGAGAGGACTGCAAAGCTTTAAAACAGACAAGATCCCATGCTTCACAGAAGCTATTAATGGAAATTAAGTATGTAATTAATTATGTAATTAAGTATGTAATTAAGTATGTAAGCATGTGGTATGTGTTATGAAATGTGGACATGGGTGTGAGGGTTTAATGAGATCACATGTGTAAAACATTGAAAATCATTGAACATGTTGGAATTAAGTAATATGTGCTAAAGTTGCATTTATTATTATTAATTCACCATACAGGAGCCTTGGAAGGGTATTCTGATGGTTTTCTCTCTTGATCATCATAACTTTGGACAAGGCTCTATCTACAGTACTGAAAATCTGCATTTAATTCTAAGGCATTTCTTCCACATCATAAAGCTCTCAGATGGTAAAATTTACCCAAGTATTTATTTTCTACTTAGGTCATTACTATAAAAATGAGAATAGGAAAAAAATATTTAGATTTGGATTTTTAATACATACCAGCTCTTTATTAAAACATTGGAACAATTCTTTTGATATCTGTATAAATTGGAAATGTTAAAAGTAGAAGGGTGATAAAATAACTACTATTCTTATTTAATGAATGAAAAACTGAGGCTTGCAGAGGTCAACTTGCTTCAAGGTGACATAGGTAGTTGATCATAAAACTGGGATTTGAAATTAGATCATTACAACTCTGGATAGATTTTTTTTCCAGATTATATATAAGAATTTTCTCTGTTATTGACATTGGAGAAAATACATGGATGACTATTTTTATAGACCCTACAAAGTAGTCTACTTATATCCCAAGAGAGCAAGAAACTAAGTGCTTTGGAAGATTTAGTTTTCACAGTTGAAAGATGGTCAATTTTATCATTTCAAGAAACTGAAGACTCAATTTTAACTTGCACCCATATACACATCTATTACACACATAATGTATTGGCAGAGAAAAAACCTTCCTTGATTAAACTAACTGATCTTGAAAATCAAATTTGAGATCTCAAAGCTCAAAAGAACTAAAATACATAGAAAAAGAATTTCACTAGAAAACTTTTGGTCCTTGATACTCAGATAATTGTTCCTTCAGGACACAATCTGAAGCAAGTCACCTTGCTTCATCTCTGTACGCTTTCTCCAAGCATTCAGAGCTAGAGGATGTCTTTGGAATCAAACACCATGAATTGGCATTTTCTACTGCACTTTGTTCTTCAGCCTCATTGTATGACCTTGGGTGAGCAGGTTAAACTCTGTGCCTCAAAATAAAAACTATTCCTTCCCTAATGCAGAGAGATGCGACAAAGACAAATTATCTTTCAGTGAATTTTATATAAGAAATCTGTGAAAATAAATGTATGGTAATGTTTGAAATTTATAAATCTAAGGAAAGAATAGTAGCCTACACTTGGAGCAGAATGAAAACTTCAAGCACCTAGCAATGCAGAGAGCAGTGGCATCACCCACACATGCCAATTTCTCCTTTTTATTTATGTATCTCTCCTATCACTTTTAAATAGAGACATGGCTCACAGGTCAAATGGTCTGTTACCAGATTTTGGTCCTTTCTCTCTTTTCCATTTCTATCAAATTCTACCAGCTGAGCATATCTACTGCTCCGCAGAAGATCTGCTGTTTAAGATAAGCTTTTCATTCCTCTTAAGAAAAATGCCTTGAATGGTAATAAGATGTGCATTACATTATCTTGGTGTGGCAGGCAGTGTGGACTGGCTCACTCAACACCATTCTAACCCCTGTCTTCCTGTTGTGCAGAGGAGAGCCCGGGATGGTAGATCTACATTTCCCAAGTCTCTTTGCTGTCTGAATTCCCAGTATAACACAGGATCTGCCTAACAGATCAATCTTGATAGCTTTGATCAGAAACTGACTTATGTGGAAAGATAAGATGTGATGAAAATTTCCATTTTGCTGGTTTCATTCATGGCACTAGCATGGTAGCTTCCTGATAAATTTGCAACTTTCTGACTCAACAATCATAGGGTCATGGCGGAGATGGGAGGTTCTGAAGGAGTGGCAGGTTTCTGATTCTGCCACTCCCTGATTGTGCCAGCCACATAGTCCTCCTTGTCTCAGTTCTGTGGTGTGGTCTGGAAAGTTGTTTCTGGAAGTTCAGCTTGGGGTCTGTTTCTCTGGCCTTTCTCTCCTGCCCCTTACTTCCCACCTGCAACAGGACACAATGGCCAGTCCTCCAGTAGCAATCTTAGTTCCTGAAATAACTTAGAAGATGGGACCGACTCACACATGTGGTGGGATAGGTTAGGAGGAGTTTGGAGCCTGTTGACCATGCAGTATCCTGTCATTCTTCAATTGCCTGCCTGAATTATTTTTATGAGTGAGAAATAAACTGTGCTCTTCAAGCCCTGGCAGTTAAAGTCACTAGTTCTTCTCTCCGAACCCAATCCTAACTGATATTTAGTCCCTGTGGAAATGAAGCACATTATGGCACAAATAAAACTGTTCCTAGGCAGTTGTGAATTTAGTGCATCTCTGTCTGGGTCCTAAGTTATATGCGAGTAAAATAAGGTTGGAATATATACCAATATTCTCAAAAGGGCAGCCTGAATGGGGTGCAAGGAGGATACGTGGAGAAAGACGTCTGCATGAGGATCCATGGAATGATTGTATGCAGGTGAGTTTCCATGCCATACTCTCTCTTCCATTTGCCTTCTTGAATCTGTGTTCAAGTAAGGGCAAGAGTCAAAGATCATTTCACCCTAATGCACTGTAGTTCAAGATTAATTTTGGATAAACTTTATGTAGCAGAGAGAAACTGTCGAGAGAATTCCTCTTGGAGAGGTATTTTTGCTTAGGACAATGATTTAGTAAGTTCAATAGAAGTGAGGGAATGGAAGAGAGGAAATGGAAGGAAGAGAGCATAGAAGCAGACAGGAATTTGTAGGTGATGGAGAAGAAGAAAAGAGGTGTGAGGGAGAGTAATTAAACAGGTAGTATGAAGTCAGGACTTTGTGTGGAGTGAAATAGCTGGTGAAAAGTCCTTTGTAGTGTGGCCAGAAAAAGTGTAAGAACAAGGATATCTCAAATTCAATGTGTTAAGGTTTGCATAGCTGGCCCTCCTCTTCAAAAATAAATATATTCACCCACACAAGTACATATTATGAAGGTGCTTTTCTTCCTTTTCTTATTTATTTCATTCTTTCTGAAATTAAGGAAGTGGTTGAGTTTCACATCTATGTTGATTTCATGGGACACAAAACAGCACGTCTCAAAAGGCACAGCTATCCACAGGCAAACTGAATGCATTCATTTATATGGCTCAGCCCCAACCCATTGGAATTTATGTAAATCTTACATAGGGAGTTGGATATGGTTGTGCAGTCAGGGTGCAGATTAATCTGAAAGGTCAGGAAATCCCTATCTGACAATTGTGTTAGTTTTCTTTCCAAAGAGCTCCCTGTTCATACACAGATTCTCTGTTATAAAGATGAAATGAAATGAAATATCCATCAATGTTTCAATATAGAACAGAAGGTGGGCTTGGAAAGATAAAAGAGGTACTCTGCTGATCAGGTGAAAGAGGTCTATGTCAAGATCAGCATAAGGACAGAAGAGAAGAAAATAGGTACCCTTATACATTGCTAGTGGGACTGCAAATTGGTGCAACCACTCTGGAAAGAAGTATGGAGATACCTCAGAAAACTTGGACTAGAACCACCATTTGACCCAGCTATCTCACTCCTTGGTATATATCCAAAGGACTTAAAATCAGGGTATTATAGTGGTGCAGCCACATCAATGTTTATAGCAGCTCAATTTACAATATCTAAGCTATGCAACCAACCTAGGTACCCTACAACAAATGAATGGCTGAAGAAAATGTGGTATATATACCCAATGGAATATTACTCAGCCATAAAAAAGAATGACTTTATGGCATTTTTTGGAAAATGGATGGATCTGGAGATTATCAAGCCAAGTAAAATAAGCCAGTCCCCAAAACCAATGGTAAAATGTTCTCTTTGAAATGTGGATGCTAACACACAGCAAAGGGGCAGAGAACAGAAGTTCAATAAATTAGAATGATGTTATGGAAGAGGAATGAATGGAAGAGAGGGGAGACAGGAATAAGGAAGACAGAGGAATGATTCTGATGTAACTTTCCTATGTACATATATGGATACACCACAGTGAATCTCTACATCATGTGCAACCACAGGACTCGGATCCTAATTAGAATAAGATGTACTCCATGCTCGTGTAAATAAGTCAATTATACACTACTCTCATGTATAACTAAAAAGAACAAAAATGAAAAAAAATAATTAAAAATAAAAGGATCAAAATATACCAAAAAATAAATAAAAAGAGAAGGAAATGGATTATGAGACCCATAGGAAGAGGTGGTAGAGGAAAGCAAGATTAAGAATAGACCCACCAAAACAGGAGAGAATTAAGTATGAAGTCTAGGTTGAAGAGAAGAATACATATAACATCTCACAGTGATAGCTCAAAACAAGTGAGAAAAAGGATAGCGGTGGAACATTAGATGCTAGGGGGCCGGCATGGTGATAGTGGAGAATGCATGAGCTTAAGGAAGGAGGGCTCCATAAGGGAAACCGCAGGACAGGTACATAGCAGTGCAATTTTTTTGCAGGAAACTTCAGGCAGGCCTTGTGAAGGAATGATGTTATGAAAGATGCAGGGAACACCTTGGGACAAGTCTCGTCAATGGAAGTTGAAAGTAAACTGCTGTTTTTCTGGCATATGTATATCTGAGTTGCATTATGATTGAGCCAAATATTTTGAAATAGGCATGTATGCCCATATCCCTGCATCTGCTTTTGTGTTGGAGACTGAAACTACATCAGTAAGCTCTTAACAAAACAGTATAGGTAAAACTTTAGGTTTTTACATGTTGATAATGAAGGGAAGAGGAGTGAGAGAAAAAGAGAGAGGGAAAGAGGGATGGAGAGAATACAGGTTTCATTTGCTAACAAGCATGGCTTCTTATGCTGTAGTTTTCTGTCCTACTGTTACAGGTCCCTCATTCCCAGTGGAACACATCCAGGTGTGCAGGGGAGGGAGGAGTGAGCATTTGCATCCCCGAGTCTGCTGCTTGTTGTGTGACTGACTCAGGAGCATGATGGGAAATGAAGGTAGTAGTCACAGCTGGTGCAAGACCCTAATGTCTATTGGAGGAACTAAAATTCCTTCAGAGGCTGAGAGAATCACTGAAGAATTGGTCTGAATAGAATACTAAGCAGGGGCAATAGTTTCAGTAGTAGCACTACTATAATTGGAAAGTTAAAAAAAGAATGACTGACAGGTCCTGAAACCCAGAGATGAGGTAGTTTCCCATGACAAAGGAGTCCCTAACAGGCTGTTCCATAGTGCTTTTTTATCCCAGGCCCCAGAGTCAAGTAGGCCTCACAGGAATGCCTCTTTGTTATATGTTGGCATGTACCTTGGGTCAAATAATTTCAATTTCTCTGTCCCTCAGTTTCCTCAGCCACAAAACTTAAAGAATAATTGCAATGGCTACCATATAGGATCATTAGGATGAGTAAGTTGCTTAGTACATATAAAGCACTTGGAATAATGCCAGGTACATAAAAAGTGCTATATATCTATATGCATTTATTGTTATTTTTATCTATATTATTATGTGCCAAGCATAGAAAACAGTGATTTAACTGGAATATCTATATTTAACAACTGAATGAGTAGGTACTACTATTATTCCCATTGTCTAAGTGGAAAAACTGAGCCTTAGACAGGTTAAATAGCTTGTATAAATATTAAGCAGAGAAAGTGGGTTGTAAACCTAGACGGGCCAGATCTAGAGCCCCAGTTCTTAACTATGTAAAGTAATTAGGTGCCTGACACATATGAATGGATCAACAAACAATACCTTCTACTATAATCACTTGAAACATAATTGGTGTAGGGTAGAGGGAAAGAGTCAGTCCAAGCAATTGAGATAGAAATATGTGGGTTGGTAGTATTTAAGACTAATCAAATGTCAGACTCAGAAGGAAATATCAAGATTAATGTTTGGGATTTAGACTAGATTGATGGTGCTGCTGCTATCTCTGAATTATCTAATTATGTAGGAGATACAATTTAAGAGACAGACAAGCTTGATTTTGACCATATGCCTCAATATGTTTCAATAGGACAAATTCAGGAGAAACATGGCTTACCCATTGTGGTGCACCTTGGGAACAATGCCACGGTCAGGATGCTGGATATATCAGGAGTCTCCTGTGTGTCAATTCTTATTGAATTTCAAGGGTGAAGGAAATTTCTTTTACAACAGCAGGAGTTTTTCTCTGTTTCTTCTCTATTCTTTTTATGTCTCTTCTCTACTCTCTCCAAGGTTTAGCCTTGGTCTAGAAAGAGGTTTGCAGAAAGTATTTGTTCACAGACTGAGAGGCCTCAGACTGAGTCCACGTCTGCCTCTGTCTGGCTATAGCATCTAAGGCAATCTATTTCATGTATCTCAGTTAATTCTACATATTTGGAAAATAGGATAATAATATTTATCATCAAAGGTTGTTGTAAGGATTAAATTACATAACCGCACAGTATGATTATACATGCTTATCCTCTTGTGTTGTCTCTGGCACACAGAAAGTTTTAATAGATACCAGTTCCCTTTTCTGCTCTATTGATCAGGGTCTGATGGAGGGAAAAAATAATTTATCCTTAAACGGTTCAAATAGAGACTACTGAGGAAGCTACTTATAGAGGCATATGTGGGGTGAAGGATCCATAAGAGGAAGGTGAGACAACGCTACCATCATTGGGGAGCCCATGCCATCTGTAGGTCTGAAGGATGGAGAGACAGGATAGTGCTCCTGGGAGACAGAGGAAGCTGGGATTGTGGATCTGAGGTTGTTCAGAGGAGTCATAATTTGAGGCATGAAGCTGCTGCCAGAGGAAGTGGCACTAACCTGGGAAGGAAGGACCAGGGAAGAATTACCCTGGCTTTTCTTACCTTCTGCCCTCCAGCTGGATGCTAGCCAATAAGGAGCCTCCAGGGCAATACAGTGACACACGGTGCAGGGCAGAAAAGGAGGAGAATATGTGTGAGGGTGAGGTGAGTGGATGGAAAAATGGAGACTCACCAGTACTATACGAAACAGGAAAGGAAGATAACAGGCAAAATTACGACTGACTTCTAATCATCCTGAAAAATATCATTTCCTGCTTCACGACACTGAGAGATGCTGATGCAGTGGGCTTCCAAAAGTGGTCCTTAAGGAACTTACTTTAAACACCTTTTCACTGGAACAGTGGTAGTTCTGTGAGGCTCTAATAGCTATTATCTGAAAATGGTTTCCATGCTTAAATGAATGTGGGCAATGCCCAGGTGAACAAAATTTAAATAGATTTAATTACTGAAAGTTTTCTCAGGGCCTTTGCTAACTATTTTAGTCAGCTCTTTTGCAGCTGTGACTAAAAGACTGACAAGCACACTTTTAGGGGAAGAAAAATTTATTTGGGAGCTCATAATATCAGGGGTCTCAGTCCATAGACAGCCCGCTCCCTTCCTTGGGGCTTGAGGTGAGGGAGAACATCGTGGAGGAAGAGTGTGGTAGAGGGAAGTGGCTCACATTATGATTAGAAAACAGGCAGAGAAGCCGGGTGCAGTGGCGCAAGCCTGTAATCCCAGCACTTAGGGAGGCTGAGACAGGAGAATCGCGAGTTCAAAGCCAGCCTCAGCAATGGCAAGGTGCTAAGCAACTCAGTGAGCCCCTGTCTCTACATAAAACGCAAAATAGGGCTGGGGATGTGGCTCAGTGGTTGAGTGCCCCTGAGTTCAATCCCCAGTACCAAAAAAAAAAAAAAAAAAAAAAAGGAAGAAAGCAGGCAGAGAGCTCCTCTTGCCAGATACAAAATATATACCTCAAAGGCCCGTCCCCAGTGCCTACCTCCTCCAGCCACATCCTACCCACCTTCAGTCATGACTCAGTTAATCCCTGTCAGGGGAATAATTTACTAATTGGGTTGAGGATTTCAATCATTTCACCTCTGAATATTCTTGCATTGTCTCACAAATGAACTTTTCGGTGATGCCTCACATCCAAACCATAACAGTAACTGAGGAACATTTTTAATCTCTCTCTGGAAGGTGTAATGTACAGCATTTCTCAAATCTGTTTTCCTGGAGAATTCCATAAATAAATACTCCTTGGAATATACTGAAGGAAATTCTGGTCTAGAGGTGTGATAACAGAAGGGAAATTCACGACCATTTTATTTATGCTTCTGAGATGCAAGCCGGGGTTGCCATAGTGGCTCAGCATTTGTTGGTAAATGCCTTTGTGTAAAATATCCTTCCATTTTTCTTTTATCTTAGAAAAGTAGTTGCTTTGGAATAGTTTGGCATTAGCAGTGGTGCCCTAATGGAGAGTTAAGCTGTATAAATAGTGGTCTTCAAGCTAAGGACTGAACTGACAAGGATTTATCCCTGTTGGACCTCCGTGGGGAGGGTCAGCTATGTTAACATTCCTGGTACCAATGACAAGTATCTGAAGTGCGCACGACTCTGAGGAATTCAGAAAGAGCTTGACCCTATCTCTGTTGTCAAGGAAACTGAAATATTGTTGTGAAGAAAAATAAACACGTAAAATACTCAGAAAAAAAAATTCCAGATAGTCCTTGATCAAATGTCAATACCCAATGTAGAATCAAGGAATATTCATTAATTGATTATGTTTGGACATATGAATAAAAATGGCATATCAGAGGTTGCAAGTTTTTACCTGAGACTCACACACATGTGGTGGGGTTTTGATAGATGGGGAAGAGGAGGGAAAAGGAAAAAGAGAAATCGATACTTCAGGTAGAAAATGGAAATGACAAGAGTGGGAATAGCAGGGTTCTAGCCGGTGAAGTGTGTGTTCCTTCAAGTGACGGATTCTTAGAAGCAAAGGACGAGGCTTTGTTGGTTTTACTTCTGAAGCCAACCTGACACTGGGTAAATTTTATGTAACAGGGGTTTATGAGTCTTACTTTTATCAGAGAAGATAAAAAAAAAAAAAAAGCTGACGAACAGTGTGGCTCTCCTTCTCCCTGAGGACTATTGGTATGCTTTTCACTCATTGAAAGTTAATTAGAGAAAACAACCCCCCTGCACACCTCTCACACTAAGTCATCCGTAAGGAGCCAGTAAATTGGACTGGGGACCAGGTTGAATTTCAATTGAGGTGTTTTCTTCCTGCAGCCAAATTGCCAAAATAGAAGACCTGCAAATTTCTGAGTTAGAGCAGTAAATTTTGCTTATTAAGAATTTTACATATGATAGAACCCTATGATAACAAGATTCATTATACTACATTACCTTAGGGGCCATGTTATGGTCTTGGAACATAAATTCCACATATGGAAAAATAAAGGCTCACTGATGCTGGGTTTGTCTAATCAGTTTTGCTCATTTCCACCTACCTTCTTTATTTCTGACACCATCCACAGCATGCCGTAAGGAATATCAGAAAAGTTATAAGCCTCTTACTGCAGTTTTACTCTGTGACTTCGGTTGTACTTGTTAAGAAACTTTGGAATCCCATGGAATGTGAGTTTGGCTGTGCTGTGTTGGTGGTCTGGTGCTAAGGGATTTTTAAATCTATGTCTTAGTATTGAACACATCTCTTTCCCTGTGTAGCATGTGGGTTTATATCTCTTATTTTGGATTTCCTAAAAACCAAATGAATAGTCTCACTCTCCATTTATTCATTTGTTGTTTTCCATTCAAATGTTTATTGAATACCAAATCTATGCTAGTGCTGTCACTAGAGAGAGAAACAGGAACGAGATGCACAGAATTCCTGTTCTCATGGAGCTTATATTCAGGTGGGGAGAGGAGGCACGTACACAGGTTTTGTTGTTTCCTAAGTCTATGACTATTTCAGGGAGGAATCGTGGTGGTGATAAGTTTTAAAATACCAGTTATGAAGAAAAGAGGGTAAGGTTATCAAGTTACTAGAGCTAGGAGGAGGACCTAGATTGATTGGTCAGGGGAGACCTCCTTGAGGAGGTGATTTGGAGTTGATGTCTAAAGAATTAGAAAGAGGCAGCCATGCAAAGACCTGTGAGCAGAGTGTGTTGGTCAGAAGGAACAGCAAAGCTCTCATGGGAGTGAACTTTATTAGAGCACAGTAAAGCCCAATGGTGGGTGCTTAGATCAGAGAGATGTTACAGGAGTCCTGAAATAAAAGAAAGAATAATAGAAAGACTTTATGGTTCTTTTTTCTGTGTCTGCTGCTTATAGACAATGTATAAAATTTTATTAAATGCATTAATAAATTAATAAACATGTACTCAATCAAAAAATAAAAATAAAAAATGCAGATAACTTTCTTATCTGTAAGACTGACAAACTCTGCAATTTGACCATACACTCTTTTAGTGACAAGGTGTGGAAATAGATAGTCATGTTCTTTTCTGCTAAAATTACATAGTACTTACTCTTCCACCCAGGAATCCCACTTCCTGATAGCTTCATCCATTTACAGTAAATGTTCATCATAGCTGAATAAACCAAGTTATGTATACACAACAGAACACAAAGAAGAAGATCTTCCTGTAGCTACAGAAGGAATCCAAGACATAGTAAGGGAAAAATAAGCCAGGCATGGTGGCATATGCCTGTAACTCTAGCTACTCAGGAGACTGAGACAGGACAATGGCAAGTTTGAGGATGGCCTGGGCAACTTAGGGAGACCCTGTGTCAAAATAAACATTTAACAGGGCTGCTGGGGATGTAGCTCAGTGGTAGAGCACCCCTGGGTTCAATCCCCAGTACTATAATAATTATTATTATTATTATTACTATTACTATTATTATTTAAGGAATGATGTATATTGTACCTAAAGGATCTTGGATTATTTAGAGGACTTTTGAAACTTTGTTTTTGACTAGTTGTTAATTAGAACTTGACCCACATTTCTCTTAGGAGAGCTTCCCTGGCCCCCTGACTAGGATAATTGCCCTTGCAGTGTGTTCCCGGCATTCTCCTGTCATAACACTCGTTATAACCCATGATTGTGGTTGCACATTTTGGTGTCTTCTCTGCCACCTGACCTTTACCCCTGTGTAGACAGAGAACATCTCTCTTGTGCTCACCCTTCATACCTACTGCAAACACTTTACTATTGTATACTCAGATCCTAGCAGTTTCTACCACATGAATGTGTAGTGGATGGATTGGAATAATAGAAAATTGTCGGCTCCGAGACATTCACTTGAAGAACCTGTCCCCCACCCACCATCGCAACCCCACAAGCACAGTGTAGAAAGGACAGTCAGCCTGAGCCAATGAAGGAACAGCTTGTGGCAGCTAGCCGAGCAGTGTAATGCGAATAACAGCACCTTCGCCTCAGTCATCGGGAATTTTCAGGCAAATAGTATTCACCTGCTTTTTTGTAATCTAATTGTTTCAATTCTCTGATTTGGTCATATGAATGTGATTTTTTAAATAAAGTGCTTGTTTGGCCAAAAAAAGGGAAGAAAGTTGATGGTGCGGTGGTGCAAGCCTGTAATCCCAGCACTTAGGGAGGCTGAGACAGGAGAATTGCGAGTTCAAAGCCAGCCTCAGCAACAGTGAGACGCTAAGCAACTCAGTGAGACCCTGTCTCTACATAAAACACAAAATAGGGCTGGAGGTGTGGCTCAGTGGTCGAGTGTCCCTGAGTTTAATCTCCAGTACCAAAAAAAAAAGTTAATGGTCAGCATAGATGGGTCCACACACCATTATAGGGTGTGGCCTTGCCTTGCCTGTTTCTTTCCTGGATGCATAATTATTAAGCATTCAGTACCGCTGAAGTCAGCTTTTTTGATGCTGTGATTTAAAATCCCAACAAGAAAAATTTTAGAGGAGGAAAAGTCTATTTGGGGACTCATGGTTTCAGAGGTCTCAGTCCGTAGACATCAGGCTTCATTGCTTTGGGCCCAAGGCTGAAGGGTGTGGTGGAAGAAAACAGGGCAGGGTGTGGCACCAGAAAGCAGAGAGAGCGCTCCCCTCACCAGGGACAAAATATAAACCCCAAAGGCACACTCCCAATGACCCATCTCTTCTAGCCACACCATACCTGCTTTTAGTTATCCCAGTTAATCCCTATCAATGGATTAATGTGCTGATTAAGTCAAGGCTCTAATAACCCAATCATTTCACATCTAAACTTTCCTCCATTGTCTCACACATGAGCTTTTGGGGGGATACCACATGTTTCAACTTTAACAAGTATCTTTTACTAAACCAGCAACTAGCAAAAGGGCTTTCCAGGCTGGCATGGGGCACAGGAACCTCAGTCTCTGACCTGATGATGCAATGGCTTCCTGACTTGGTTCAGTCTTATGGTTTTAGTTGAGCTGGCAGTCTCCATTCAGAGTGTTGCTCAGTCACCTTCTCTGTGATCCTGTGCAATTCCTGAAAGGCAAGTAGATGGGTATGAGGGACTGGTATGGTGAAGGCAGCAGGGCTGGGTGAGCCCTGGCAGTTGCATTTGCCATACTAATGGGTTGAGGGGCCTCAGTTGTGGCCTAGGCTGAAGAATATTGAGATCAAAGTATACCCAGAAGAGCAGAAGGTATTGTTCTCAATGTTGGCTACACATTCAAATCATCTGGGATGGGTGAGTTTGAAAATGCTCAAACCCAGGAAACAACCTTCCCACCCAAAGATTCCAATTTAATCGGTTTGGAATGTGTTATGGTTTGGATGTGAGGTGTCCCCCAAAAGCTCACATGTGAGACAATGCAAGAAGGTTCAGAGGAGAAATGATTGGGTTGTGAGAGTCTTACACCAATTAGTGATTGGATCCCCTGATAGGGATTAACTGAGTGGTAACTGAAGTGATAGGGTGTGCCTGGAGGAGGTGGGAATTGGGGTGTAGCTTCGGGTATATATTTGTATCTGGAGAGTGGAGTCTTTCTCTCTGTTTCTTGATCACCATGATGTGAGCTGCTTCCTTCGGCCACACACTCCGCCATGATGTTCAGCCTCCTCTCCATCCCTGAGGAATGAAGCCGGCCTTCTGTGGACTAACACCTCTGAAATCATGAGCCCTCAAATAAACTTTTCTTCCTCTATAATTGTTCTGGTCAGATCTTTAAGCACAGCAGCAAAAAAGCTGACGAAAACAGAGGGAGATCCAGATTTAGGAATTTTTCCCAAAGCACCCAGGTGGAATACCATGTTCCTGGTCTAGAGGGATATACATTGCTGCTTCATTTATTGTTTGTATCTTTTTATAATACATTTATCCATGTGTTTTCCTTGAGATCCAGGAACCTTTACCAAATTATAAAGACCTGCTTCTTAGAAAATAGAGTAGAGGTAGTATTCCAGGGACTTCTGAAAACAGGTGTGTGTATGTGTGCATATGGAGTGTGTCTGTGGTGTGAGAGATGTGTGTGTGTATGTGCATGGTGTGTTGACACCTTTGGGGGCTATGCATGATGTGTTTGGTTTGGTGATGTGTATGTGAGTGGGCAGTGGATATAAGTATTGTGGTATAAGTGTTGTGCCTGTGTGTGTTTGTGGTATATGTGATGTGTGAGTGATGTTCATGCACAGTGTGAATGATGTGTGTTTGTATATATGTGCTTTGTGTTGGTGTGTGAATTTGAAGTAGATCTTACAGACTACTTCAGCTATTCGTAATATTTTTTGAATTATTTTCTTCTCTGAGCCCCATTTTCTACATCTGAAATTTGGAATACCGATGGTATCTCTGCCTCATGTGTTTGCAATAAGGATGAAATGCACACGAAATACTTCAGCACAGTCTATAGCACAGAATAAGACCTCCATAAATACAATTTGATGGAAATGAACTCTTGATGAAATTACTTAACTTTTTTGAGTCCTACTGTGTATCACGTAAGTGGAAAAGTTATTATTAGCAAACAGTATATTGGCAAAAATCAGATGAATTTATATCTGCAAGCATTCATTCCAAGTTAAAGTGCTATAAAAAAGTGACATGTGTCTGCAGGCCTCACTTTATTGAAATATCTTCCTCCCATTATGCCTGTGTGAGCTCTTTGTTCTAAACAAATAGAAGCCTGTTGTCTCTTTCCAATCTTGACTGAAACACTGGCTGACAACATAGAAGTAGATATGGACACAATGGTCCCTGGAGGTAAAATGCTTGATTTAGTGTTCCTGGAATATTTGAATGTTTAGACTACTGAAAGACACGACAAAATCAGTTTCTAGTGCTTTGCTGTACCTTGTCACAGTTCTGCATATTTTCCAGCAATACAAGGTGGCAGGGTGGGGGAGGGGAGCTTTTGGTTTTCACTAAACTTTTACTGTTCAATGGTAGCATCAGTGTGATTGTGAAAATTTATACTTTTAATCTGTTTCCTGATGCTACTTCTCTCCCTGCCACACCTCATCTCTGCCAACTTCTCTCTGTGCAGCTTTTTGACAGGTGGTATGTTTTTCCTTGACATTGATTAAAGTTGCAATTGCATTGTTCAAAACAAAGTGTATTCTGAATGTTGAACCAGCAAAGACAGCTACAATTTTGACAAAGAGACATTTGTTTCAAATATGTTTCTGACAAATTCAGTCTGCCTTTGTTTTTTGATAAAAAGGTTTTGGGGATGTTGAGGGTTGGGGGAAGGAAAGGATAACATTGGGACTTGAATAACATTGACATTGATGAGTTATGGTAATACTGTAGACTCTTAGATGTAAAGTTACTAGCATCTCATCTCATCAAACTCAGCCTCTCTTTTAGTTTTTATGGTCTGTGCCATTGAAAGTAGTAGCAGTGGTCCTAAAAATTAGAATTTCCTCAAATGTGTTTCTTTTTAATTAAACAAAAATTTTCAAATAGAAAATTATAAGGATTTTTTTCCTTTCCAGAAATGAGCATGGGAGTGAAATATTTTAGGCATGAGTTACTTCATATTTCTGTGTTCTTTCAAAGCTACCTATTCCCAGAGGCTTTTATCTAATTATATCCTGAATGGTTTCAGAGATTTGGCCTCAAAATGCTTTCTCATTTTTCTGCATTTGCATAGACTTTCTCAAAGAAAAACTTGCTATTATCCCAGATTTATTTTCTGTAATTTTCATTTATGTCACCTCCCAGCACCTTAGAGTGACCTTTCTGAATTATTTTTTTGAAATTTATGAGATGCTTCCTTCCTGTTGATACAGATGGCACATAGTTAGTTTAGTCTTTTTATGTTCCTCTTATCCTTCTTAGAGTGGATGGATTTTAGTCCAGGCATTAAAATGCAATTGTATTTTTATCAAGTATTTTATAAATCATAAAATTGCTAGTGTGTTAAATAGACATTTTTGATTTAACCAGATGGACCATTCATTAAGCCCGTCTGAGGTTGGCAAACAGGTTTTCAAAAACGAGCAGTTCATTCTGGGTGTTTGTGTGTGAGTTAATGGGGTGTATGTGAGTGCATGCATGTGTATTTGTGTGCATGAGATAGTAGCAGTGTGGCTACAAATGGATTGAGGTTTTTTTTTTTTTTTGGTGGAGATGGACAGAACCAACTGTAAGAAAATTTATTTACTAAGTTCATTAGCTAGTTTTTGAGCACTTGCTGTGTACCAGGCACTGTATGAGGTACTGAGAATAGAAAGTAAATAAGATAGACAGTTTATTGATGTAGCTTATTGTCAATATGATTTGGGGACAAACCCTATTGGAACAAAGAGTAAGAAAGGAAATAATAGTGCCTGAAACTGCTTAACAATTTAATACATCATTATTACCTTATTTATCATAGTTATACATAATAAGTCAAGGAGGTAGATGCTATTCCCATTTTACCAGCACAGAAAATTGAGGCTCATAGATTAATATCAATTGCTGAAGATTATATCACTAAGGAGAGGTGGACTAGGACTGTCTGATTGTGAAGTTTATACCCTTTCTATCACACAGTGCTGTTTTTCTTTAAAAGTTGAAAAGAGTTCTTACCCATTAGAAATCCTACTCCCAACCCCTAGAGGCAGTTATTGATTTATTAAGTCTTTTTACTTGGATTGAGAACCATGCTCTGGGCAGCATTGAAGAGCTCATGTGGGACAAAACTCATGGCTCTATCTTCCCATTTAGTGGATAAGATAAAAAGAGTTGTGGAAATGGGATTAGATTTTCCAAGTCACAGGCCACATGGACCTGCTGCAGATATAATGTTTATCTTTGGGGAAGGATGTTTATGAACTGCAACCTCTTCTGATGGTGGGGGTTGGACTATTTTCAAGACTACCTTTTTATAAATCTCCTGAAATCTTTGATGATCAAAACCAAATAAAACAAGCATTCATCTCAGAGAATATTTTCTTGCCTTAAGAGATAGTGACATTGAATCTAGGTTTAAGATGATTGACCTAAGACCTCACATGGCAGGATAAATCCATCTTCGCAGTCATCTCTGAAAAGCAAAACTAGACTGTAATACTCAATTTCATTAAATCCATCAAACATTTATTAAGTGCTTATTATGTGCTAGGCTTTATGCTAAATACTGAGAATTGAGAAATAAATAAAAATTTATTTTCCTTTAAAGAGCACAAGTTCACATTGTGAGACATATATATGTAACTATGTCAATTCCATTTCAAGATGATCAAGGCAAAATATACAAATATATGAATTTCTTAAGTAATCATGAGGAAGGGAAGATTAACATGGGAAGGGAGAAGGAATTGAGGAAAAGCTTCCTGGAAGAAGGAGATATTAAACTGGGTCTTCTAGGATGTCAGAAAATAAACCAGGCAATCGGGACAAATGAGAAAACATTCTGAGCAGTGCCTATAGACTTTGCAATGGGGGGCTATATGAAATAAGTTTGAGAATGTGCAGAGTCCTGTGTTGTCAGTGAGTAAAATGGGAAAGAGGGAAATGAGGAGGATAGGTAATGAAAGTTAACATAGGCTAACAGATTAGCTCTCCATTACTGTAATATAATGCCTGGATAATCCACTTTAAAAAATAAAAAGGTAAGATTTATTTTGGCTGACAGTTTTGAAAGATTCACTCCATGGTCAGTTGTTCCATTACTTTTGGCCTGTGGTGAGGCAATACGTCATAGTGGAAGTGTGTGGTAGAGGAACCGGCTTATGTCATGGTACCTGGAAAGCAAGAAGAGACAGGAGGGGGATGGAGTCCCACTATCCCTTTCCAGGACATGCTCCCAATGACCTAACTTCTTTCCACTAGGCTCTACTTGCTCAAGGATCCACTACCTCCCCAGTGGTTCTGCCTTCTCCCAGCCTTTCCACAGTTTGGGGACCTAGCCTTTAACACGAGGGCCTTTGAGGAATAACATAGGCAATATTTTGAAGACCCTATGTGGTGTAGAACTTAGAGGACTGGGTGCTAAGTATGTTTGTCTAGGAGTGCTTTGTGGGTGAGGATGGGGTAAAACCTACGTGAAAGGCAAATTGTATTGTTTCACGTAAGAGGTAGTGGCCAGAATCGATACAATGAGGAAAGAGAAGGCAGGTTTGGACTGATAATTGTAGCAGTCCCTGAAGACTGTTGGACTGGGGAGCAAATGAATATAATTCTTCACAGAATGACTTTCAGGCTCTGACTCAGGGGACTCAGAGGACTAGGTGGTTTATGGCATTACTAGCCAAGAGGTATCTAAGTAAAGGAGAGTCTGACAGTGGGAGCAGTGATCATCTATTCAATTTGGACAGGTTGAATAAAATGAATTTTAGAAACCCTGAAGGAAATGACTAGGGGTTGGATAGATGGATGTGTCTGAAACTCCGAGGCACTGTGCATGGAAATGTGTGAGTGTTGTCAAAGCAAGTAGCATTTAAAAATGGAGGATCCTGGGTGTTGGTAGCTCTGTGATAGAGCACTTCTTTATTATGCAAAAGGTTCTGGGTTCAGAACTTTTAGAGAGAACATAGAAAACAACCCTGGGCAGTGTTTAATGAACTTAAGGAGGAGGAAGAAATATAGTCAAGGAGATTGCAAGGTATGTAAAAGTTATGAACCACACCAAGAAAATGTTTCAAATGAAGGAGGTTAAAAATAAGCAGGAACTGAACCATCTAAAAATATTATAAAATGTCCATTGGTTTAGCATGTAGGAGTACATTATGACCCTTGCCAGGGATGTGCTAAAGACAGGGGACAGAAGTCAGAGGGCTATGTATTAGAGTAGGGATGAGTGATAAGGAAGTAAGGATAGCATGTGTGAAGTAATTTTTCAGAGAACTTGGGTGGAAAGAAATGAGGAAATGGATGATAGAAAGAGGGGAATATGAGAAGGAGGAAAAAGAGGAGAGGTTGCAGTTGATTAGATAGGGAGAGACTTCAGTGTACCTTCAGGTGAAGATGAGATTTCAATTGCAGTCCAGAGGCTGAAGACCAGTGACAGACTAGAACAGCATATAGATGCATTGTTTAAATTGTCTTGAATAGAACAGGACTTTTTCACTCCAGGAGTCAGAATAAAGGAGAAATTGATGGATATGCCAAGAAGGAGGGAGTTGGAAGTTGGGTCAGTGGGTGAGATGCTGAAGGAGTTCACTGCTACTGGCCACTATTAATAGGTCACATTGGAACCTGAGAGTATCTGCTGAAAATAAAGGAGAATGAAATGTGAATGAAGATATGAGGACAGGATCTTCCTAGAAGGAATGTTTTTTTAAAAAAACAAGATTAATCTGGAGTGTTTCAAATCCAGATGGAATTGGAAAGCGTGTTTTCAGCAAAGCCAGTGTGCCAGAGGAAGTGGTTTTGCTCCAGCAGGGCACAGTTGCCTTTTCCTGAAGTAGAGAAGATTGACAAAAGGACTGAGACTTTGCTGGAGGCAGAGATGTGTGTCAGTGGAAGAGACAAGAGTTCAAATGATGGACTGTGCTGCTCATCTAGGCTAAATTGTCAGAAAACAAGGAAAAATTAGGTGGGAACAGATCTTCAGTGCAAAGATCAGGGATAGTAGGAGGACCTGGAGATATGGAAGGAGAGAAAGTGGAGGTGAGGGACTAAGGTACTGGAGTTCAGAATTCCTGCTGTGGATCACTTCAAGGTGATGATAATACCCAACAGGTGACCATAAGAGGAACATTTTGAAGGAGAAAGGAGATAAAGATTATTAGATGTGAAGAGGTCAAAAACTGAAAGTATGATCATCAATGGGTCATTTATAAATAAATTGAAATCATTGAGGAAAATGCAGAGACCTGGGGTCAAATAATTGGAGAGCTATTAATATACACCAAAATGAAAAATAAAAAAATCCCAATCTCTTTTATATATTTGCCTTTGGCTAATATGATGGTTGTCCTTACTGACTCAATCTGAATCTATCTTCAGTAGTTCATTTTTTTCCTCACATAAATAGAACATGAAGTGGATATATTTATTTGTAATGGAAAATTGTGCAAGCATATTACAACAAGCATTGTATATGAAAGCGAGTATTCAATATTTGTTGAATGAATTAACGTATTTACCATCAACAACTTCTGCATTTTTGAGAATTACACACTGAAGATTGACATGGTACATGCACTTATCTTTATACTTCTTGGTACAACACAATAGTTCTTGCTGAGACATGAGAAAGTAAATTGTCTCTGCCTCAAATGAAAACTGCAATCTTAAATTGATTATATATGTTGGCTGTTCAATTTTGAATTCATGTTCCTGACATCTCTGCTCTTCAATAACATTTTTTCTTCTTTGAGAAGCAGTGTGACATAGTAGTTTAAAACAAACTCTGGAGCCAGGCTGCTGGGATGCAAGTCCTATTTGCAACTCTATATCTTAGACAATTAGTTTAACCCCTCTCTGGATTAGTTTTCTTATCTATAAAATGAATATAATGCTAGTCTCATCACATTATTTTTATGTTGCCTGTCATTATTATCCAATTACACTTTGCATAAATGCATAATACCTTGATGGCTACAAGTGATTCTGTCACTTGACTTTCCATATTTTCCCCTTTGGCTCTTGGTCACACTGTATAATGTCCTAGAGTCTCCAGCATATGATCATATCCTTCTGTAGTTGTACCTGTACTTGGAAAATAATTTTTCAGCCTTCATATCATCTCTACATGCATTCAAACTTCCTATTAAGTGTAATGGGACTGAATGGGAAGGCAATCTTTTGTTCAGCTGACTTTATCAAATTCCCATTTATTTATTAATTATACAATAAGAAAATCTTACCTTTTGAAAAATTCTCCCCTTTTCTCCAGGAGCTTAGTATTTTCATGTATATCATCTTTGTTTTCTGAAATTGGGCATATGATTAGCAGCACACTTTTGACCCACTAAGAAATAGAGGAATCAAGCAGTTACTTGACTTGTCTAAGGTCATATGCTGACTCATCTGTTCTTTTGTGCTTCACCTAGCATGAATAATGCTACTGATCTGGCTTTGATGTCCTGCCTCATTTCTAATGCCTTTCTTATTTTTGAGATCAGGATCCTAGCTCTGTTGGAGCTGGGTTCTGGTTTCACTGTCAGTCTCCATCTGAATAACTTAATTGCTGAATAACTAATAATTGCTCTTCGCTTTGTAGATCAGAATTCCTGCTTTATTCTAACCTGTCATTTATATGACTTATGTCCTAGACTTTAGCTGAGGGCACTCCTGTGACAACTGACAAACTTTCTTGAAGCACCTTACGTGGCTCTCCAAATCACACATTCTTCTCAGTAATCCAGTGGGGTTAATAAAACTGATTGTGATTAAGTAGAGAATAAATGTATTAGAAGGATATTGGGGTAGATACAGTGAGAGGGTAAACCAAGGAAGTAAACACCCACCAGAGATCCTACCTTAGGAATGTTCTGATTCAAGTTCTGTTACAGTTTGGATATTGAATGTTCCCCAGAGGTGTCCATGTGTTAAAAGCCTGTTCCCCAGTGTGGCACCCTTGGAAGGTGGTGAGACCTAGCAGAAGATCCTTAAATCATTGGAGCATGCCCTCGATGGGAATTGTAGGACTTCAATCTCTCTCTCTATCTCTGGTTCCGGGGATTGAACCCAGGGGTGCTTAACCACCTAGCCACATCCCTTTCCCATTTTGTATTTTATTTAGAGACAGGATCTCACTGAGTTGCTTAGGGCCTTGCTAAGTTGCTGAGGCTGACTTTGAACTTGCGATCCTCTAACCTTAGCCTCCTGAGTCACTGGGATTACAGGTATGTGCTATCATGCTTGACTGTACATGAAGTTGAGATCCTCCTGCCTCAGCCTCCCAAGCCACTGGGATTACAAGTGGGTACTACTGTGCCTAGCTTGGTCATTTCTTTTGCTTCCTGGATGATGAGGTGAGTAGTTTATTCTGATACATGCTCCCACCATGACTTGGTTCTTTTTGAGTGCCAAACAATGGGGCCAATTGATCATGAACTAGAACCAAAATAATTTTTCTCTCTTCATAATTTAATTACCCTAGGTATTCCATTATAGTGATAGAAATTGTATTGTATAGATTGTATGGATGGTACTATTATGCTTGCTACTCTGCATCTGATTTTGCCAACATTGGACACTCAGAATCATGTGTCACTAAAGTCTCAAACCTGAACTTTTGTTGCAGTGGATAATTTTAAATTAATGTTTCCATACCACTTCCCCAGAGATAAAGGTTCTGAGAGAAGATGTCTGATAATGCTGACATCATATGTGCATACTCTTGCTCTCTGAGTATAGGGAAAGAAAATATTTGTCTTCTTTGACATTAACAATTCAAGTTAGGATTCCATTTCCAGCTAATCTTGGGATAATTGTTAGATAGTAAGGATGTTCTCTTGGTATTTTCTGTTGCTATAACAAAATACCTGTGATGTGAGTACTTTCTAAAAGAAAGAAGCTCATTTGTCTCATGATTCTGAGACTTTGCTGGGGTCACGTCTGTCAGTGGGAGAGATGAGAGTTCAAATGATGGACCATGGAACTCATCTAGGCTAAATTGTCAGAAAACAAGGGAAAAGTGTGTAGAGGCATGTCTCATGATTCTAGTGGCTGGAAAATCTGAACAGCATGGTGCTGGCATCTGGCCAGGGTTCCCTGACTCCACAACATGGTAGAGAAGAAGAAGGGAAAGCAAGCATGTGCGAAAAAAAGCCACACATGTGGTGGGCCTCCCTTATACAACTTACTTTCTCAGCAACCAATCTAGACCTGAGAGACTTACTCCTGCAACATGGGTATTAATTCCTAACAAAGGTGATGCCTGCATGAGTCATCTCAGGCCCCATCACCCAATACTACTATATTGGGGATTAAGTCTTAATATCAGTTCTGATGGGAACAGACCACATTCCAACTATAGCAGATGCTTGGTTGTTATATGGTTAAATGACAAAAATGGAGCATATCACCAACTGTCCATTTTCCCATTGCCTGCATCAGTGTCCATATTCCCTTTACCTGAGCCACTTACTGTGTTCAGTTTTAGGATCCAGGCCTTCTTCATGAGTCCTATTCAGCTGTGGTCACCTTTCAAGATCAGATGGCATCCCAAGACCCAACAACCAGAATGATAAGACCCATTATTAATGATTCCTAATATTTTTAGCACCTTCCATGGGCACCTTCTGTCACACTAGCTAATCTACAAATAAACCAAAGGACAACCACACTTTTCTCTTTTCTTTCCAAAGAAAATTGCATTTGTATTTTATTAAGGACAGGCACATTTATCTATTCCAGGAATTCAAAGAAAGCATATGAAGGTCTGTATCCCCAACCCCTTTTTAAATTGAGGACAAGTGAAAGCTCCAGGGGGTAATTTGAAGTATCGAAAACTGCAGTATTGTACCATGTGGGAAATACCAAAGTGTCCCCAGCTGGGTACTATTGTCTATTTCTTGTTTGAGGACATTTTCTCAGCTAATATTTCTTCAGACCCTGTCAAAAGCGCCTGTGTATTGTTTGAAATGTCTGTTATTTGTAAGATAGCATCTGACATGTTGTTCTCTAGGTTAATTATTCAGCATGGAAAGGATTTTTTATTGTAAATCACTTTTCAGTGTGTGGTGTGTTTTAATTTCATTGTGTGCCCTTTTGTTCCTGCATAATAGTTAAAATGGGATAAGATTTTCCCAGCTACACTGGAATCTATTAGCAATTTGTATTTTTCTGATACTCCATGGCTTGAGCTTATATCTGTGTGTGTGTGCAATCATAACATTTGAAATATCCTATTCTTTTGTTTAAAAGAAACAAATGGAGCTTTCAGGGAAAGTAATTTATTTATGAATATTTTACCGAACTTTGAGCAATGGTTGTTTTATTTCAAGGCAAAGGAAACAAGACTAATAGTGTGTTTTCACAAAACAAAGGGAAACTTATACATTACTATTTCTGTAGTATTTACCTTATTCATTCTCTATTTTAGCTCTCCAACAAATGGAAAGGTCATCTTTTTATTCCCTGCATGTATTACTGCAATCTCCTTGGGACATAGGTCCTTTCAGTCCCAATAATCTGATTTTAAATAACTTATTCATTTTAAATGTGTAAAGTTTTTATGGATTTGATATTTTGACTATGATTTTAACCTCTGCACCCTTTATGCACACACACATGCATACATATATACACACACAAACACCCCCAATATTTTTAGTAGCATTTTAAATTTAAAATTTATATAGAAATATTTAAGATAAACTAAAAGACATAAGGAACAATAGTTTGAACAGCTCATCTCAGAGAACTTCCTACTGAGGTCCCTGAAACTCTTTCCTTCTATCTCGCCTTTTACTTTTGTCTCCTGGTAATCTCTTGTGTCATCTCTCTTATTTAGTATTGTTACCATCTCCTCTCTCATTTTTCTCAGGTTCCATAGAACAGCACTATCAGATATAATTTTATATATATGTGTGTGTGTGTGTATGTGTGTGTGTGTATAATTTAAATTTTATTAGCCAAATATTAAAAAGGAGAGAAGTGCAATTAATTTTAGTAACATTTTAAAATTCTCTTATGTTAAAAGCATTATTTCAACATCTGATTAAGATAAACATTTTGAGATATTTTGCATTCTTTTTTTCATGAAATCCTTGAAATCCAGTATATAGTTTACAACTGCAGCACATCTCAGTTTGGACTAAGTACATTTCATTTGACTAAGTTTGCTTGTGGATATCCAAACATATTGGATAGCACAAATTTCTGTCTCTAGGCTCTTCTGCCTCTGGAACAAGAATCTTTTCCTCACATTTAGGTCAGTATTTTTGTTTGGTTTGATTTGTTTTGCTTTAAGATCACATGAGCTGAGTGGCTAGAGATGGGACTAGGTTGAGCAAGGATTAAGGGAGAGAAGACTCAGTATAAGTGAGAAAAACAAAGGAATGGGAAAGCTACTGGGAGAGACTAGATCAATGAGCTTGAAGATACAACTCTACCAGATGTATTTTACTGGTTAGTTGGTTTGTCTTTGAGTGGTGTAATGTGTTTGTTCATTTTTCCTGATCCAGAATAATTGAGTTTTATGATTGTGGATAATTTCCATATCACAGGAAAAAGGATGAAGCTAGGCACACAAATGCTTTTCAATGAAATTGAAAGGGTAGAACCTTTAAGATGTTCAGCCTGTTAGAGATTACAGAATTATTGGTGGGAATGGGGGGCAGTGGTGTCTCATAGAGACTGAACAGAGCCAAAGATTATTATGCATTTGCAACCTATTAAATATGTGGACAACAGTCACTAGTTTAAGGATATATGCAATACATACTCTTTGTATAATTCTGTATTTTTAAATCATTTAATACAACAATTTAAGTGAGACATGCAGTATAGAAAGACATAAATCATAACTTCTGATGTTTATGTCTGAGAAGGGAGATTTGCAATACTATAACAGGACAATAATAGAAATTGGTATAATTTAAAGTGATTGCACCAAGAAAGAATTAAACCTGTTTTTGGGACGGTGAGACTTTTCTGAGTTAGTAATTGTGGTGCCTGAATTTCAAAGAAAGACCAAGTTCTTAATAGATGAAGAAACCCTGGCAGTCCAAGAGGAGGAGTCAAGTGGGGAATGTGAGGACAATGGCATATAAATTGCTATTAGAGGAATACAAAGCAAGTGCAGAGAATGAAAATGGGAAGACAGGTAGACTCAGGTCATAAAGGCCCGTGCCTGCTGTGCTAGGAGCTCGACCCTTATCCTGTAGAATTTAGTTTAAAACACCATGCTTTGGTGATTTTGTTGAGGATGAATGGAGCCCAGTGGGAAGACTATCTAAAGACAGATGATTTGAAAAGCTTTTGGAATACTCTGGATGAGGCTATTGATGGCCAGAAGTATATCAGTGGTAGTAAAGGTGGGTTTGGAAGCTACAGGAAATTTAGGACTTGGTAGCTGTTATAGCTGAATTGTGTTCTGACAAAGCCATAGACTCAAGCCCTAAACCTCCAATATGACTATATTTGGAGATATGGCCTTTAAGGGAGTAAAGTTATATTAGGCTATATTCATCAATTTGGGCTGCTATAACAAAATACCCTGAGCATCTTGAATAATAGACTTTTATTTCTCATAGTTCTGGAGGCTTGGAAGCCCAAGACCAAGGTGCCTGCAGATTTGGTTTCTGGGAAGGACCTTCTCCCTAACTGCCTACAGCAACCTTCTCACTGTGGCCTCATATAGTAGAGAGGCAATTCTGGTGTCTATTCCTTTTCTCATAGTGACACTAATACCTAATACCATCAAAGGAGTTCTACCTCCATGACCTTATCTAAACCTAATTATTTCCCAAAGCCTTCATTGCCAGATACATCACATTGTGGGTTACAGTTTCAACATATGAGTTGAGGAGTACATAAACATCTAATGCACAATACCACATGTATAGCAGCATAATTCACAGTAGCAAGGTTATGAAATTAGCCTAGGTGTCCAACAACAGATGAATGGATAAAGAAAATGTGGTATACACAATGAAGTTTTATTCAAGCATAAAAATGAATAAAATTTTGCCACTTATAGGAAAATGGATGGAACTAGCATCATGTTAAGCAAAATAAACCAGACTCAGAAAGACAAGAATCATGTCTTCTTTCATATGTAGAAGGTACAGATGAAAAAGGACAAAAAGACATCTCGTGAAAATAGAAGAGAGCAGGAGGGAAAAAGAGGGAGGGAGGAAGGAGGGGAAGGGAAGGTACTGGGGATGAAATTTATCAAATTGTTAGGTGCATGCAGGAATATGCCACAATGAAACTCACTATTCTGCATAATTATTATGTACCAACAATAATATTTTTCAAAATGTGGTACATAACAGAGATCATAAAAGTGGGACCCTAATTCAATTGAGTTGATATATTATAAGAAAATGAACAGATATTAGCATCATGTGCCCATATAGAAAAAAATATATATAAGGAGACAAAGAGAATGCAGATGTCTGTAAACCAAGAAGAGAAACTTTAGGAGAAATCAGACATGCAGGTACCTTGATCTTGGACTTTCCTTTTCCAGGACTGTAAGGACACTTTGTTGCTTAAGTCTGTGGTGGTTTGTTTTAGCAGTCCTAGAAGACTGACAGTGGCTGATCTCAAATGGATATAAATTATAAATAGTTTTCATTTGTGGGCTTTTTTATAGTTTCTACTTGTACTGTCTTTACATTGTGAGAAGCCTGAGAAGCAAGTTGCTTAGTTAGCATCTGAAATTTCAGAGAATAGAATGGCTAAAGTAAAAGAGTTTAACGGAATGTCAGGATGACTATGTGAGTTTCAGATTCTGCACACGACATTTCCACTGAGCCTGAATAATCTAATGTCATACTTTGCATGCCAATTTCTAGGATCCAGGTAACCAAGGAGGTGTTTCTTCTGCCAGTGTAATTAGCCAGCATGACCTGTGTTGGCCATGTCCGATTATCTCCTTCCCTTTATGTTGTATTCACTAGATATTACATTTCTTATCTCTTATCCAAAGTGCCCCACTGATTCCACTTCTGAAAGAAATCATAGTACTATAAAATGTATTTGTTGTTTTTACTTTAAAAAAACAGTGT
>PVHX01017928.1:0-23295 GCA_004024805.1 Geosciurus inauris
TCTACAGCCTGAGGAACAAGGAGGTGCTGGGGGCCATGACAAGGGTGTGTGGGAGGTTCTCCTCCAGGAAGGAGTGAGCCTGCGGCCCCTGACCCTCTCTATTGCTTCTTTCCATGCCGACTGGAACTCTCTAGGGCAGTGCTGATGTATAGATGTATAATGTGATGTACATATGTAATTAGATTTTTAGTAATATATTTATCAGTAAAATTAATTAGTTGATATATTGATTACTAGAAACTATAAAGATGATTATATATTATATATTTATGATTATATATTAGACAGAAAATGTTATAGTTAAAGCTAATATTAACAATAAATTAATTTCATATTGTACTATATTGTATACAGTATTTTTTCATATGCTAATATTAATATATTCATGCTCATGCTGACAATTACCATTTCTACATATTTGACATTATTACTGTGCTCGAATGCCTTATTGTCATTCTCAGTTCACGCGACTTTGTGAGAATTGTGTCTGTGAGAACACATTGCAACTTGCACTTTACAGTTTTATATATTCCAAATTCACATGAGCCAATGTCTACTGAAGATAGGACCTCTTGCTGACTTGCAGTCCTCTCCTTTAAGATCTGATGTTCATTATTGTTCTATGTTCTTTTGTTTTGGGACAAACAATTGGACTCTGTACTCTAAAAAAAAAAAAGCCATTTCTTTTCTTTTAATCTTAGTTTTAATGCTTCCAGTAATAATAAATGTCAAGTGGCTCCTAGAGTCCAATATTATTACATCTCTAATAATTCTCTTTGCAGATAATATGGAAAGACACGCTTTCTTTCATGGGGACAGATGCTATTCTTTGCTTTGATTGTCTTTTATAAATTCTTTAATGTATTACTGGCCTTGGTCCTTGACTCCACTAGGAGATTCATCTTGGCTTTTATCATCAGGGGCTCACCTGAGCTGCTCTTTAGGGTCTTTTTTCCTACAATCTAAGTGGTCAACATAGTGTGCCTCTCTAAAGGTGCACAGCTGTGCCCTCCCCAGCTTCATAGACAGCCTGTGTCTGCAGGTGGCACTGTGTCTCATCCTTTCTTATCTGTCTGACTAGTCAATTTTATGAGCCATCAGCCACATGCCCAGCTCCTTCCTAGAGGTACCTCTCCATCCCACGTCCTGTCCCATTTCCCCAAACCTGGGTTTATGAGCTGCCTTCACGTCCCTTGCCCTGAAGGTCCTGAAATGAGTCAGCATATCTAGCTGAGGGTTGACCTGGTGACATCTTCTGTTAATTCAACCTCATGCCTGTGCTAGGCATTGTTTCTGGTGTGTACACATTCAGCCCGATTCCTCTGCATGTCTGAAGATTTTGTGGGCCACCAGATATTCTCCATGCTTTTCTACATTTTTAAGCAGGAATTCCTTGTTTATTTCCCTTTTGTTTAGTAACCAGTGCTGATACAATCAGATTCAAATGTCAGATTTCATGTAATTCAGAAATTCTATGGAAAGTAAGGGGAGGGATAATAGTGATGGAGGAAGATAAACATTTTACATAATTAGGAGACAAATGTAAAAAGATTTTATGATCATTTATATCTGTGACAATGAGATAGAAGGCTTCAGTTTAAATCCCAAATGTCCACCTGGCTTCCACCTTACAGGACACTTGCAGCCTCTCTGTGTCCCCTACAATGATGCTGGCACTCAGTACTTAGAGACTGATAAAGCATCTACTGTATGAAGTTACTGCTTTTCTTCCAGACTTTAAAGACAAGTAATAGAGTAGTAGTTTTGAGTTAAATCATGACAAAAATTAATCATTACTACATTCCACATCATCACAGTGCTGAATCACAATTAGGATGAGAAAGATATTCTTTCTTCAAGAAAACAAGATAGGAAGAAAATACTCATTTTTCTTTTCCCAAGTCAAACTCTTCTAAATTAATATATAATGAAACTATAAATACACACATTGTGCATTTAAAAAATCATCCAAACAGATACCATGTGCTATAAAATTTGCATGTCACAGTTGGAGGTGAAAAAATGAATGACAGGAAATACAAAATAAAGACCATAGATTAACTTTTGGGTTCCAAATTACTGAAATGAGGCATAAGGAAGAGGGAAGAGGGGTACTCTGAGGTGGAGATGAACTGGGTAATTCTCCCCAAGAGGAATCAGGGTCCAGCAAGCAAGACCATCTAAAGTCGATGATAATAATATAATAGAAGTTCAAGAAATATGAGCACCGTTAACTTCCTTCTACACACCTGCTAATGTCAGGGACTTCAGGAGAAGGAGAGCCTCTGGGTACAGTTGCATGGCAGTGGGCATTACTATATTATTGTCCTGAGATAGAGGACCTAGTAGGGTAAAGGATTTCAGAAAGTCATTTCTGATTTTCTTGGAGTTCTCCATATTCACGGGCAATAAAGAGTTACTGACATGAAAAATTACATTTTCTCTGACCTTTGTACAAATGTCAGTGTGAAAATCAATAAATCAGAAAAGAAGAAGCTGAATCTCTACCAAAGGATTTTTAACTGGGAATAAAAATAGAGTTGGACTGCAGGACACTGGTGCATGGACCAGTGTAGTTTATGGTGTCTGGATAACAGGGAAGGTTGAGGGTTTATTAGGAAGAGGAATCTGCAGGACTCATTCAGAGACCTGGTAAGCTCTGAAAAAGTAGTCTGGCAGCTAATTGTAAAGCTACACTTATGGTAGTATCAGTAATTGCATCAAAAAAGATGCTAAGAACAAAATTAAATTCAAAATTTAAATTTAAATTTAATTTTAAAGAAAAAGGCTGCTTCCCTGGATTGGCCTTCTGGGGCAGTTCCCAGAACAGTCATGTGTCACCTTAGTTCTTCCTCCTTCTGGCATCTCAGCTCTACCTTAGCTGGGTATTATGGGAGTTATTTTGTTTTTTAATTTGCATGCTCAGCCTTCCACATCAGCAGGAGGCATGTCAGTGAGGTCATTCATGATATTATAGGGCATATTCTCTCCAGTTTTCTTTTCACTAAACTAAGTTCAGCGAGATGTATGAGTTCCCCAAGGACATGATGTTTCAGAGAACAGTGGACTAGGTTCCTGGTTCCTTCCATTACTCAATGCCTGGAAAGAGGACAGGGCCTGCATTCACCACCTCGCTTAGTTTAGTGTCCTTCAGGTTGTTTCCAAGGACAGCAACCAACAAAAACAGCAGAGATTGTACCTTAGTACATTCAAGATGTGATAATAAGACACCCTAAGGTAGGAAGCATATAAGAAATATGAATCTATTTCTCATGGTTGAAGCTGCAAAACCCAAAATCATGGGGCCTGCAGATTCAGTGCCTGGAGAGAAATGCATCCTGGTTAAACATGGTGCCATCTTTCTGTGTCCTCACATGTTGGAGATGGAACAAATCCCTTTGAAACTGTGTTTCAAAGGTTCTGATTTCATTTATGCAGCCCTCGGTTCATGACCTAATAGTTACCTCCCACAAGTCCTACCTTCAATACCATCACTGGGGTCAGGATTGTACCATGTGAGATTTGGGAGAGCGCACAGGCCTTCCCATCGTGGCACATTCCCACCAGAACCCAGGTTGCACGATGCCCTTATCCTCTTACTGATTCTCTTCTTCTCTGCTCTGTGTCAAGGCATATGACCTGTTTACCCACACCTTTTCCAAAACAGTGAGCCCCATATTTGCTTCATGGCTGTGCTGTTGACATGTTGGCATTCTTAATCATTTCATCTCTGGGTATGAATGAATCTGTGGGGCTGAGTGGGTGACGGCATTGCATGGAGCTTCTTCCAGCAACAATGCTCTCAAGCATTGCTCTCACTTGCTCTCAAGCAACCTGTTTGCAGAGAACTTAGCTTGTTCTTCTCTCATGTGCACACACATATCTTGGAGCAGCTCATGGTTTCTTGTACACCCAAGGGAGCCACTGTGGTAGAACTGGGTTCCAATGATGCCAGTGATGGCAGTAGGAACACAATTTCAACACTGACACTGATACTTCCTGATCTCAAGATTTGCTAACAGCTAAAGTATTCACAAAAATGATTATAGCTAGGCACACAGACCAATGGAAAACAGTGGAGTCAAGAAACAAACCTCATACATGACTAAGTTATTTTTGACAAGGAAGAAGTCCAACACCATCTATGTGGGAAGTGTAAGCAAAAATAACTAACATGGTTTTGGCACAATTATGAAAACACAAATAACTGGGATGGAAGCAGACCTCAAATGGATCAGCAAGCTTTCCTTTATTCTGCAGTAAAGTCAATCAATCAGGCATGAGACGGCTCATTTTCTGGGTATAAAAATGGTGCATGGGTTACAGAAGGAGCTTGAGTTTTATAGTTTACAAGAGATTGAATTAATCATTGGAGACTACAGACATGCTGTTTAGTCAGGGATCAAGTTGTACAGCTTAAAATTTTAACTCAGGTAGGCAGCTGTAAAAAGTGTGGAACTCACTGTCACTGGGAAAAGCTCAGAACTTGGTGTTCACTGCTTATCTTCCCTCCTCTGGGACCCACTGTTACTGAGAGCTTCACTATTGCTTTTCTTTTTCCAGGACCAATCTTCAATGGGAAAGGGTAAAAAGTCCAGTACCCAGAGTATCAGTTTCCACCCCCTCTCTTCAGGACCCATTGTGATTTGGAAGGGATAATTGTTTCCTTTTGGTGGAGATCCCAAGAATAAACGCAGGAAGGGATGAAAGTTTGCCTTTTCCCTCAGGTCTCATCCTTTCTGGGACAGAATTTACTGGGAGAGGTTTGATATTTGGCTGATTTTCTTCAGTCTTCCTGGGCTATATGTCTTTCCATTTTTCCTGGGGGCTGTCCTGTACAAATATTATTTTCCATAACCCTTCAGGAAGGACAGTCTTTTTCATAAATGGGAAGATTAGGCATTTACTTTCAAAATATTGAATCTTCATATTTACCTTATACTACATGAACAATAAACTCAAAATGGATCAAAGATCAACATGTAGAAACTAAAAAGTGTTGAATAAAAGCATAGAAGAAACCTTTATGATACTGTGCTTGGCAGTGATTTATTGGATATGACACCAGATATACCAATAACACAAGGAAAGATAGCTGAGAAATGGAAAATGCAGTTCACACTCTGGGGAGTTATTTCCACCACCTAGTAAACAATGATATCCAGAAGACATGACCACATCCAACCTTAGACAGTGTCGACCAGAAAGTGAGTAAAGAAAGTGAGTAAACAGGCTTTGATTTCACCCAAGAAGACATGCATATGAGTAACAAGTACATTAAAATATACTCAGTATCTTAAATCTCTAGGGAAATGCACACGAAACTCACAATCAGACACCACTTTATACCCACTAGGAGTGGGTGTAAAGTTCAATCAAGAATGAAAGAATCAAAGCAGAAAATATGTTCTGTCGAGGGGTGGGAAAAAATGGAAACTTGGTGTGCTTTTGTGGCAATTTGAAAAGTTGTTGTCCTTGTGGAAAGCAGCATAATGATTTTGTGTGTGTGTGTGTGTGTGTGTGTGTGTGTGTGTGGTACTGGGGATTAGAACCCAGGGCCTTCTGCATTCACGGCGAGCACTCTACCAACTGAGGTATATCCCTAGCTCGCATAGTGATTCTTAACATATTAATCCTGGAGTTAGTAAATGATTTAGTGTCTGCCTCTGGGGTGCACCCGGAGAAACCAATGCAGAAAGTAATACTGCTGTGTGTTCACCAACAGGAGAGAGAATGGACAGAATGTGGTTCTGCACACAATGGAAAACATTCAGGGCTAGAGAGGAAGGGGATGCTGACATGAACTGCAACAGGGACAAATGTTGATGACATTATACAATGTGAAATAAGCCAGTTCTAAAAAACATGTATCCTATGAATTCACTACATAAATTGCGCAGTCATCAGATTCATGGAGATAGACGTTAGATTGTTATTGCCAGGAGCTGGGAAAATGGAAAGAGTGGGTGATGTTTAATGGGTAAGTTCCATTTTGGGCTAATGAAAATCATCTGGGCATGCCTGGTGCTGATGGCTGTGCTCACCATGAATGCCCTTGATGCCACAGAACTGCACACTCAAAAGTGGGTACGATGAGCACTTTATCTTAGTATCTTAACTATAATGTAGAAGCCAAAACATTTAATAAACTGAAATTATTTCAAATTTTAATTCCCCAATGTATTTTAGAAAAATTAAGGCAGGTCAGAGTCAATAAAATATCAATTATATGTAGCAATTGATATTCAATGAGAGTATGGCTACTGATAATTTACCAAGAAAACTTGAGGAAAGAATAATTTTTCCAAATGTTATTTGGAATTAATATGAGGCCAGTAATTTATACAGATACTATTATTTATAACTTGTGTAAATAGTTTAAATAGTTCAGTTATTACCAGGTAAAAGGAGAGAATTTGAAATTAGTAACTCAACTGACACTATAAACCCCTGTTTTATTTGTGTTTTATATAGGTGAGTCATTGCCAAAGTTGCCATGAGATAGTCAATATTGTTCTGATTGAGAAATTTGAGAAAGGAGAAGCACAATTGATACTATTCTAGTGTGTAAGGCTTATTTGAACAATTCTAGTGTGTAAGGCTTATTTGAACAATTTCTTGCTTCCTGTACCTGGCTTTATTGTCCTTTCCCTTGACCTTGACAAAATCATAAATATCTTCATAGAGAAATAGTTGTAAGTGACTATCTGGGAATTTGTTATTTTCAATAGCAATTTTTTTCCTACTAGAAGAATGTTTTGAAAGAGAAGCACCTGGATATGTTAATTCCTGTGTAGATCTTCCTGTGTAGAAGATTAACATATTCTCCACAAGAATTAAAGCTCCCGAGTGCTGCCTGCTTCAGAAGAAATGACACATTCCCACCTTTTGAGACAAAGAGCCTCATTTCATTGCATAGAACTCTTATTCACTGCTTTTATATAGAGTTAAAAATGGGATGCTGAAAATGTCTGATTTTAGTGATTCACATATTGATAAAGTATAGATTTATCAAAAGCAGCCTCATCTTCATAATGACAAGTAACTGAATCACAGAGATTTGAAGATGTACTCAAGAGCATGCAGGGTCCTAGGGTAGAAGTTGAGGACCAAGGGTGGTGGAGGGACCAAGGGTGGTGGAGGTCCAAATAATGCAGCTTATATTAAAGCACAGATGTTCTCCCTAATTGTAATACAGAAATGAAATACTTGAAGAAGCCACCTCATCTGAATTAAGGTTCTGCCTCTCATTCTTCTCCATTTTAAGATGGCTCCAAAATAGACTTGAATTAAGCTTACTTAAGGTTGTATTCAAAAGATATCTTTTTTTTTTGTTTTTGTTTTTGTTGTAAAGATTACTCTGATCTCAAAGTAAACAGTGGATATAATATACAACTTAAAGTTTAACTTCCATTTCTAATATTGACCCCAATAAGTTAAAACTGTTGTAACCGTGAAGTTATAACCCAAGATTCCCATTTTAAGACTGGTAAAACTTTCATGCTACATGTTTAAAACCAAAACTAGGAAACAAAACTCAAGGAAGAAAAACGACCCTGGAAAAGACTAGCCAATATTTTGGTGCTTGCCATCTAAATAGTCAGCTAGGACCTAAGGAATCTTGCAACTCTACTTGAGTCACCTATCTCTCAATCAGTAGGATCAAGAGGAATCTAGAGAATGGGAAGCCAACTAGCACACATTTTACCAAGAGGAGGATTATTGGAGAGGAAAATGTCCCTGATGCTTCCAAGGGAAGCCACATATGGTTAGCAAGACTGATTCATTCTGGTAGATGGCTCAACTGCTAGAGGAAGGCTAAATGATTCAAGCAGCTTCACAAATGTTCCCAAGATTGAGCTCACCTGACCCTATGAGGAGATAGAAAAAGGGTCAGTTTTGACCAGCTTGATCTTTAAAACTCTTGCAGGAGAGTGTAACCAAAGGACAGTCACACATGGACATTAAAGGAAAAGTCAATGACTCTTTTAATGTAATTTGAAATGTAAACTCACATCAGTCTTCCCACAAGTAAATAAAACTGTGAGGTTAGAAAGAAAGGGTTCTAAAAGACACTGCCAGAGTCATGACTTTGTTCTAAGTTAATTTGAAACCTACACATTTTCCTAACCTCCTACGTAGGTAGACTCAATCTGTTGTTCACTGGTATGATTCTCTAGTTCTATTATTTATCCCTCAGATTGATCTAAAAGATGTAATATGGCACATGAAAGTCATAATTGACTTTCTCAAAGGAGTCCTACGTGACATACATGAAGTAATCCTTCAACTAATACAAAGGTAATTCCCCAAAATAGCTACTTACAGAAATCAGATGGCATTCCACAGCTCAGGGGGACACATCTGTGCTATTATAAAAATTAACTGTTGTAGCCGGGCGCGGTGGCTCAAGCCTGTAATCCCAGCACTTAGGGAGGCTGAGACAGGAGAATCGCGAGTTCAAAGCCAGCCTCAGCAACGGTGAGGTGCCAAGCAACTCAGTGAGACCCTGTCTCTACATAAAACATAAAATAGGGCTGGGCATGTGGCTCAGTGGTTGAGTGCCCCTAAGTTCAATCCTTAGTACCAAAAAAAAAAAAAAAAAATTAACTGTTGTGTTTCCAGCAACTCTCCTAAAGTTTCTACAGCCTTAAATGTCCTCCACTCACAGATGACATGTCAGACCACGCCTTAAGCTCTAGTAGGTTACTGTCTCAATGGTCTTCAGCTGCTGACTGATAATACTGATAATTTTTGTGCTAATTGTGGAAATTATGATTTTCTGTATTGTTGCTGGTTGTCTCGGCATGATGCCTCCCGCATGTTTACCTTGTCCACTCACCTGACAACTGCCATCATGGACCTGTCAACTTCCCTGAATCACAGGATGCACAGAGTCCATTAAGGTCCAGAAGGTCATGAACTATGACTCTCCGTGAAGCTAGTTTCAAAATTTCACCAAGGCCCCCTGAGTAGCCCCTCTGGAGGGTTTCCCTGACTGCCACAGCTGATGCCCACCATCATCTCAAAAAAGCCAGATTGGCCATCTCCCCCTTTCCTCAACAGCAGCTAAGAACCTCTTCAGAGAAGAGATTGAGGTAGGAGATTGGTTATATATATATATATGCAGATAAAAGTGGGGCCCTTAGGGAATGGGATCCCACCGTGGCAGTTTAAAAACCTAGGACAAAGCCATTTTTACTTGTTTATTTCCCCACTCACACGGATGCTGAGCTTCTCTCCGTGGCAGGGATGTCCTAACCTCATTAAAGGTCTCCATTCATTTTAATTTCCACTATAGCTCTCCACATTCCTCTGCCTCCTTTGCCAGATGGCATTCCTTCCCCTCTAACACCCCACTAGCTCTCCTTGAGCTGTCAACCAGAGCGGGATGCCTCCAAGCCCACCATGGCCGCACACCACACTCCTGTCACAATTTTGCTACAAGACTCTGCCTCAAGCTAAAGTGAGTTTTCACCTATCACCTCTCTGCTTGCCTGGACTCTAATTAGAGAACCTTCTTTATATGTGGAAATAATTCTCACATCTGTTTACTCACCCACTGTACTAGAACTGGCCTTGCTCCTTCTCTTCTAAATTCTCTATTATTTTTGGCTTTGCCATTTGGTCTTCCCTATTTGGAATTTCACTTCCTTTTTACAGAGGACCATCAATGCCACTACTCATCAGAATCCAAATATCCTCCTGCTGAGCTTCACTATAATTGCTTAAAAGAGAGCCTACTAGAGTCCTGAACATGCCCCCTTTCAGCAGGAAGCCATTTAGAATATATGCCTGCCCCTTCTTCCATCACTGCTTTCTTATCAAAAAAGAAAAAAAAAAAAAAGGAGAGAGAAAGGCAGTAATCTAAGGTAGAACTTGATACAGGAAATGTCATTTTGAAACATCCTTTATCTTAAAATAAGAGTCACCTCATGATCACTGACTCAGACTAACCTAAACTCTAGACAGTACTTTATCATCATGCAAAGAAAGGAAATTGTTACCTGGGACTGGAATTCTGAAAATATGTGATTCAACATGGAACAGTGATCACCTTGAAAAATGGACCCTTCTCTGACAACTCACTGTCAATGGCCTAAACACATCCCCCTTCACTCCCCAATATCTAACCCAGGCTGTAAGTAGAAGATAGGTCTGTATCCTTTGCAGCCTCCTTCACAAGTTTGTCCAGAATAAACGTGGGGTACTGTTGATCTGCCTCCCATCTCTCTTTATTTCTCCCTTTGGTTCTTTCCTTACATAGAAACTCCAAAGCTAGCACACCAAAATGTGTTTTTCTGCTATTTTTATGTAGGAGCTAGCAATAAATAGTAAAATGCAGGCAAGGTAACAGGTGTTTCTAAAATTACTTTATAGTCTGCTTTAAACTACTTCCCAAATAGATCAGAAAGCAAAAGGTGGTAGTTAATTTGTAGAAAATAAACAGAAGCAAAGGACCTAATGGGAAAACACATCAAAAGAAAGGATTAATGGGATTAACTCTTGACAAGGTCCATTAATGTTGATGTGAATTAGGAATTATGGCTAAAGTTGTCTCCATTTATTTCAGAAGGAAGACTACTTTAGTAGTGCAGGTGCACAAAGGTAACTCCTGACCAGCTATTGACCCCAGTGCCCACATTACCGTGTGACTGACTTGTAGAAGAAGCTTTCCAAATAGGATGGCCACCCTGGCAGTTCCAGGGAAGACCAACTAAGGACAAAAACTCCACTGCCCAACATAAAGGAAGAGTTGAATACCTGACTGGAAGAGAGTACAGGTGGTCCCCAGTTCTCCTGGTAAACATCAAATTGTAATAAACTTGGAGACAGCATTATCTCCTTTGTCATTCTTTGCTTGGAGATGGCCCACTCTGTCTCTTGAGAGTGCTCTCTGCTCGAGCTTCACTTTGCTTTTATCCTACATTCACCTCAATTTCACTTCTAAGAAAGCTCTCTTGCATTATTTTTGGTGTCGGATTTAAAATTTTCTTTCATTGAAACACAAGAACTGAGGCTTGGAGTTTTAGCTTCCTACTTTCCTATGACATTATCATGTTCCTTCCCACATTGCAGGAGTTCTCTGTCTCTTCTCAGATAAGTCCTACTCAACTTAATCTTCCCTTCTTTTATTGTCCCTGAATTTTATTCTTCATATATGTGAGATACAAATCCAGATGAAAATTGAAAAACCAGAGAATCTAGGCTTATTTCAAAACTTCAGTTTTAGTACCAAAAAGACAAGCAGTTAATAGTAATATACCTCAGTGTATTGATTGCATATTAAAACAATAATATTTTGCAGGTATTACATTAAATAGAGCACAATAAATTTCACCTGTGTGACTTTTTTCTTTTCTTTTTTTTGTTTGTACTGGTAATGGAACCCAGGGCCTTGTCTTTTCTTGAAAAGTACTCTTCCACTGACTGAGCTAACTGAGGTTCTTTAAACATTTATTATGTGGCTTCTAGAAAATTTAAAGATATATTCAGGATCCATATTTTATTTCTATTGGATATTCTCTTCCTTTTCATAGCTGAGGCTGCTGTATTATAAAAACAGAGGCCACAAAAATTATAAAACTTGAGATTTTACAATAACTCTTATATTGCTTTTGTGAGAAACTCAACCTGTCCCAGCCAAAACAATGGACACAAGGTACAACAAAAAGTGGACTTTGCTTTAGTGATGGTCTTGCAGATCAGGAGGCCAACAGGTTGGGCACAACCAGCACTTTATCCCCTAGAGTGCAAAATCCCTCTCAGTTTCTCATTGGCTCATTGGCAGTGGAGTTTTGAGGTTAGACTAGATTCCCCACTTCACCAATTTCCTTCCAGGTTCTTGTCTCACACATATGAAGAATAAAATCCATGGGCAATAATGAAAGGGAAGAGCAAACAGAGTAGGATTTGTTTAAGTGAGAAGAGAAAGCACTCCCTAGATGCAGAAGGGGGCCAGATAATAGAAAAAGCCCTTTTGGTTTCCTAACATATGGGCTTATATTGTTTTGTGTTATGGTTGCCAAAAGCTTGGCTCTTGTCCCCAGTGTCAATTCTGTAACAAGACCATGGTTTTGAGAAAAAGGAATAAGAAGTTTTAGTTTTCTGCTAGCAAAGGAGAAACACAGGGTGTTGCCAAAATTTGGTCCTTGTCCTCAATGCCAGAACTCTGTCAACTGAAAATTCCTAAGATACCTACCTTTGTAACTCTTTGTGTTATAAAAACCTCCTTGATCTTGAACCAAATGCTTTCCCGGCCCTGTTGGGCAGAGCAGCCCCTGATCAGCTTTTGAGTACACAATATAAGCTTGCTTAATTTGATTTAAAATTGGAGTTGGTGGTCTTTTCTTTGTGTCCTGTGTTCAACATTGTGGATGTCCCTGCAAGATCCAGACCACCAAAATTCTGAAGCCAGACCAATGCTCTAATATTTCAAGGCCAAATTGCCTTGAGACATTCCAAGTCTCCAGGGTGTGCCTTTAGTTCATCAGATTGCTGGAGTAAACTGCCACACTAAAAGAATTAACAAGGGCTGGAATTGTAGCTCAGTGGTAGAGCGCTTGCCTCGCATGCGTGAGGCCCTGGGTTCGATCCTCAGCACCACATACAAAGCAATAAAATAAAGACATTGTGTCCATCAACAACTAAAAAAATAATAATAATAAAAAAGAATTAACAAACATCTAGTGGAGGAGGCCTCCACAGGTAAAAGTGGCACCCCTATTACATCTGGCATTAAGTTTTAAGAGAGATCTCTACTGCGGGCAGTGAGATGTCTGGAGAAACACATGATCACCGTCTGGGGCAGTAGCGAGATGCCACACTGCCTCCTGATACTAGTTTGGTGGAATTCCTTTTGGGGACAGTGAGGTGTCTGATGAGGCACATATGCATTCCTGTCCAGAGCATTAGCAAGATGCTGCACAGCTCTCTGGGTTTTGCTTCCTGGTTTTTTGATCCCTTGTGTCTTGTTCTGTGTTTTATACGTTTTCTCTGCCTTTTTGTTTTGTCTTCTCTGGTATGCACTTAAGATAACTGAATGAAAAAATGGGTAGTAAGGTAAGTAAGGCTGACACTCCTCTGAGCTGTGTTTTAAGAAATCGTGACAAATTTTACCTCCCTTTTATTAAGCAGGACCATGAGGTGCCACAAGTGCATTTTGCTCTGCACCTGCAGATGTTGTGTGGCCAGCAGCATCCAAGCTGGCTGCTTGCCCCGTGGCCACCGCAGCTCCTTCCTCTTGGGCTGCATCACCACTGGCTCTTACATTGCACCACTTCCTTGCTTGCTGCCCGTGAGTTGCTGCCTTCCCACAGACCGACTGCCCCACATTCCCTCCCTGCTTGTCCTCAGCTTACCTATGGAGAAAGAAATAGTTTAACATAGTAGCTTTGTTCTCAAAAGTAATGAAAAATAATGCATCATAAGTTTTGACATCCAAACTTGTCTAATTATCAACTAGAAAAAAATGGTTAAAATGCCTTAGCTGTGAGGTTTCTGCTCAGAACAGCAGTTTCTCCCAGCTCCTTCCAGATCTTAGTTAGGACTTACATTGAAATATAAATAAAAGAATCCTGCAAGATCAATAGTCCAGTCTGAGATGCAAGGAAAATTAAAGATAAAAAATGTCTTTTAATTTGGCTAGCCTGATCTTAATTTTTATAATAAGAATAAGTAAATTAGATTTGACATGGGATTACTCAAATGTGTTTGTTAGACATATAATAAATTCACAGTTAAAATGCTAACCGTTAAATTTAACATCAAGTACTTTTAACTCCTTTGAATTCCAGAGGGTAACATTGTTGGTGTTTTGGTAAATAAAATAAGGGTTTAAAAATTGTGTTGTCATCACTAAAACAAGGTTACTAAGTTTAAAGTCTCAACAGGTGTAATTCTATATACTTGAGCATTATGTTTTTTTAAAATGGTAAACAGATATGATTCCATATACAAAGGTTTATAGAAGATTTCTATATATGAAAGCCCAAGCCAAGCATGGTGGTGCACGCCTGTAATCCCAGCACTTTGGGAGGCTGAGACAGGAGAATCACAAGTTCAAAGGCAGCCCCCACAAAAGTGAGGTGCTAAGCAACTCAGTGAGACCTTGTCTCTACATAAAACACAAAATAGGGCTGGGGATGTGGCGCTGTGGTCAAGTGCCCCTGAGTTTAATCCTTGGTATCAAAAAAATAAAAAAAAAAACATAAAATAAATGAAAGCCCCAAAGTTTTAACTGTTTCAATTAGAATACTGTAAATAATAAAGTATTTCTTCTCATTAAAATGGAGTAATTTGTCTAAATTCAGAAATTTACAAAGATTGTTTCATGATGTGAACAGAATTAATAGATGGGAAATAGAAATTAAAGGTTCTAGATATGGTATTTGGTGGAAGAAAAAGAAAGTGTTTCTGGGTAAGCAAGTCTTCGTATGATAAAAGAAACAAGAAGATTTAAGTAAGTAATAAAGAAGGTTTAGAGTAAGTGATGAAAAAGGTATGAGTAATGACAAAATAGTCTAAATGAAGGGTAAATTTCAAAACAGTTTGTGAGTAAATTGGCTATAATTAGTATAAATTTATTTAAAATCTAATGTACTCATATAAAACAAAGCCTAAAATATTTTTCTGCTCTTATCAAGATAATTTTCTTGTATTTATTACATTTTATCACTTGGGGAAACTAAGTCTCAAAGAAATTAAGGTGTATAAAACTATGGTTAAACAACAACAGTTATTTTAGAGTATTGTACTACGTTACAGAGTATAGATTTTTCTTTAAGAGCTACAGATTTCAGTTAAATAAAGAGGATAAATAACTATAAAATTATAAAAATTAAAGTTAAAGCCCAGCATCCTTACATTAAGACAGGTAAGACTGGCTTACTGGATGTTTAAGATCAAGACTTAAAAATTAAAGTTAAATTAAAAAGGCCACTGGGTGTAGTCATGCATACCCATAATCCCAGCACTTTGGGAGGCTGAGACAGGAGAATTATGAGTTCAAAGCCAGCCTCAGCAATGGTGATGCACTAAGCAACTCAGTGAGACCCTGTCTCTACATAAAACACAAAGTAGGGCTGGGGATGTGGTCAGTGGTCAAGTACCTGAATTCAATCCCTGGTACCAAAAAATAAAATTAAATAAAATTAAATAAATAAATAAAAGGGCCAAGAAAACCACTATTTGGCTGTTGACCTCTGAGTCAGCCTGAATCCAGGGAGCAAGGGAACTTCTCTAAAGAACTTTACAACTCTGGGCCACATAGCCTCCCAATCATGGAGATTAATGAGACCACTGGAGCATGTAAAGGCAATCAGTGCACATGCTATGAAGAGGTGGGTCATTGGAGAAGGCAGAGAGCCTGATGCTTCCAAGGGAAGCCACATGGTCAATGAGACCTCAACCCATCCTAGCACAAATGGCACTAGCAGAGCTAAAAAAGCTGCTCTCAAGTTCCTCAAGTGTGACTCACATGGGGACTCAGCTGACTCTTAACAATAGATAGGAGCAAAAGTCTATTTGACCTACTTCATCTTAAATAATTAGCAAAAAGTTAAACCAAAACACAGCCATTCCTGGGCATTTAAAAAATAGTTTAATATAATGTAACATACACTTGTATTAGCCCCCAAGAATAACTGGAGGCTACAAAGGAGATATTCCTAGGCAGAAATGTGTAATAACTATGATTTAAAAATTTGTATTTTTTCTCCTATTAGTTATTTTCTTATGTATTATTAACTATGTGCTTCAGTTTATTGCACTTCAACTTAATTCTATTATGTGTCATCAACAGTATTATCTTATATGAAGGATGATGCTTATTGCTCCCTATCAAAGATTTGAAAGAGACACATAAAGCAAGAGGGGAAAGATGAACCAGCCTAATTCTATTTTAAGATTGGGAGTCATCTCGACCCAAGGTCATAAACAGTTTATTTCTGTTTTACTTGCTTGGACCATGTCTGGCTTTGACTAGAGCCATGTGATTCATTAATTTGCTATTTCCTTCTGTATTACACTTGCCAGAACCCTGTCAACTGAAAATTTCTAAGATACCTACTTTGTAACTCTTTGTGTTATAAAAACCTCCCTGCTCTTGAACCAAATGCTGTCCTGGCCCTGTTGGGCAGGGCAGCTGCTGGTCAGCTTTTGTGTTCACAATATAAGCTTGCTTAATTTGATTTAAAATTAGAGTCAGCGGTCTTTACTTTGCATACTGGGTTCAACAATGGGAGCCTTTAAAACAGACAGACCTGCATGTACAAATTTCTTTCATTTACTTTACCTTTCACAGACCAACTACAACTGCAAGATTGTACAATAATCTAGAAAGCTATTTAAAAGTCAGATTGTTATGGTAAAACATTTTCTTAGACTTATAGGTGGCCCTTTCTTCAACTCACCTTACCTCTGACAGATCAATTCCAACTGCAAGATTGTACAAAAAGAAATACAGAGGGACAACCAGAGAGGAGCCCCCAAACCGTGGCCAACAGATGGGAACCTTTAAATTGACCAGCCAAGATCTTTCTCAAGTGACTACCTATAGAATCAATGCGGTACTGACCATGTCTTAAAGGGGGCAGTAGCAGATACAAACAAGAAACAACCAGAGGTAATTCCCAAACTATGGTCAACAAATGGGACACTTTAAAACAGACAGACTAGATAGGGAAAAATCCCAAGTTCCCAACTCCTGAGAACTATGACTTCTACACCAGTGGCACCACAGATGTCCCCACAAAGAAGGACCAGATTTGTAGAATCAAGGGTCTCAGCATGCACCCCAGGGGAGCTTACCAAATGGCCAAAGTTATTGCAAATTTCTTGAGTTCAATTTTCTTTTTCTCAAAGTACAGCAACTGATGGAGGAATGTGTGTAGTTAAGGGAGAGAAGGTGGAAGTTCCCCAAAGCAAAAAGAGCTTCATCACCTCCTGATATAATCCCTTAGTCCCTCCCTTTACTCACAGGAACTGTTCCTCAGGTTCAACCCAAGGAAGACTCCCACTGTCTCTCAATTTCTCCAGCAGTTGGCTCTCAACACACTCATCAGATACTTTGTATCCTCAGCACTGAAGTGGGGGGTCACTTGGGTGCCAGATCTGCCAAAGAAAGCCAGAGCAGGGGCTGGTCTCAGGTCCCATCTGGAGTGCCAAATTTGTTGCTGAGAGCTTGGTCCTTGTCCTCAATGCCAATTCAGTAATAAGGACACAGTTTTGAGAGAAAGAAAAAAAGAGAGTTTATTGCTTTGATAGCAAAGGAGAAACACAGGGAACTTCTGCCCCAAAGGTTGTGATTCTGCTCATCCACAGGAACAAGGGCCTTTTTTTGTTGGTACTAGGGTTTGAACTCAGGGGCATTCGACCATTGTGCCACATCCCCGGCCCTATTTTGTGTTTTATGTAGAGACAGGGTCTCACTGAGTTGCGTAGTGCCTCGCCATTGCTGAGTCTGGCTTTGAACTCATGATTCTCCAGTCTCAGCCTCCCAAAGTGCTGGAATTACAGGCTTGTGCCACTGAACCTAGCAACAGGAGGCTTTTATAGGGGTAATTCAGAGAAAATGAGATTAGGGAGGAAAGGTCAGGAAGGAAAATTTCTGGGAGGATATCAGGAAGAACTTTGGGGAAAAGAAAATCAGGGAGGAGAACTTTAGAGAAAAAGGAGATGAAAAAAAAAAAAACATGTAAGTTTCAAAGCCACAAGGATATAGGTAAAGCATCCAGTGAACTCCTCTTACAAGGGGACTTCTGTTATATATATATATATATATATATATACCAGGAATTGAGCTCAGGGGCACTCAACCACTGAGCCACATCCCCAGCCCTATTTTGTATTTTATTTAGAGACAGGGTCTCACTGAGTTGCTCAGTGTCTCACTTTTGCTGAGGCTGGCTTTGAACTTGCAATCCTCCTGCCTAAACCCACTGAGCCACTGGGATTACAGGCATGAGCTACAGAGCTGGCCTAGATATAATTGCTTGTAAATGTTTTCAAGTAGAAAGTGTATTTAAAAATGCAGAGTGTGATAAGAAAAACACATTATTTTAACAAGGTCTCTGGCCCTGGGCCAGTGAGCTACACAGGGATATTTCAATTTCAAAGATAAGAAAAGATGTTACTAATTGGGTTCCACAGAAACAGCTGGGGGGGGAGGGATGGAGAAGGATCACACCCTTTCTTAGGTGCTGTCCTTGATGGGTTAACTTGCCCAGAAGAGTGAAAGAAAAACCTGCTTTTGTGTGAATCCCTGCAGATTGCAAACTTCTGAGCCCCTCACACTACATACTGCGTATAAGTTTCTGAAACTTCCTTAACTCAAGGTTTAGAGGTTTGATTGTTTACAGTGAAAGCTTTTTCCTTTGAACATCAATCAATCAATCAATCATTTTGCTTCCTGTTGATTCCTTGGTGTCTAATCTGTTCCCTACAAGAAGATCCTTTAGCCTGATTTGTGTGTGTGTGTGTGTGTGTGTGTGTGTGTGGTGCTGGGAATTAAAACCCAGAGTGTTGTGTATGTGAGGCAGGTACACTAACAACTGAGCTATATTCCCAGCCTCAAGCCTGAGTTTTAATCTATCCTGTAACTCCTATCTGGGTTCTCTCTCACCTTCCATTTTTGTCCTCTTGTGGTGGGAAAGGCCCCTCAATTTGTCACAGGAGAAGATATGTCTCTGGAGAAGGGTCCAGAGAGTCCAGAAAAGAGGAGGAACTCAACTAAGGGTCTGCAGGGTCCTTGGCATATGTGATGGAAAAGATTTTTAGCAGAATCCAGAAAAAGGCATACACAGAAGTTTATTTAGGAAGGCAGATGCACATTGAAGGGAGAAGGCAGGCTACGTCAAGAATGAGAAACAGCTCTGACTCTGGCGAGGGTCCAATGTTTGTAGAAGGGCCACATGAGGGGCCAGATTGGAGGTTGATCCATGGTTAAGCTGCACAATTTCATGCCAGTTTTTCTGCACTTGTGTATTTTCCTCATTTTACAAGAGCAAGGGTCAAAGTCATGGGCCAAGTTTGCAACTGTTTTTGCATCTCAATGACTTTATTCTGCATTTCAATGGCTTGAGAGTGTTTCCTTTAGGACTGCTTATTTCTCTCTCTTTATCCTAAATTACTATCTCAGCTCCAGTGAATTGGGCACATAAGCAGTTTATCTCTCTTGGTCAGATGGTGATGAAACTGTGGTTTTGAGATGAGATTAGTTTCCCTGCTTTCCTTCAGGGTCTTTAACTTATAAATTTTTAAGAAAAAAATCCAGGGACAATCATGGAAGGAAAGAGTTAATGAAGCAGAATTTATTTAAGTGATAAGAGATAACACTCTTGCCATGCAGGAGGGGGCCTGATAGCAGATAACTCATTCTGGTGTGCCAGCTTAGGAGTTTATATATGGTTCTTGGCAGAGAAAGGAGCAAAATCTATGTAAATTTGTAATCGAAAAGGCATTCTGGGGGAATGTAGGGAAGGGAGGGGCAATGGGAATAGAAAAGACAGTAGAATAAATTGGACATAATTTTTCTACGTGCATATATAAAAACACAACTAATGTACAACCAGAAGAATGGGAAGTTGTACTCTATATGAATAATGTGTCAAAATACATTCTACTGCCATGTATAGCTAATAAGAAATTTAAAAAAAGAAAAGAAAAGGCATTCTGGCTACCATCCAGTTTCACTTTCATCCTCCTTTTTGTAACCATCCTCCTTCCTGTAACTTTCATCTGGGTTCACACCAATCTTCCATTTCCCACATCTGGGACAAAAACACTGGCGGTTGGCATCCTCACAGGTGAAGCCCCAGGTTTTTTCACGTTAAATAGGCTTTAATTTGCGCATTCACATGTCTACCAGTTGGCCTCCAGGGGGCAGGAGTGGGCCCCTTATTCCCACTGCCTGGCCACTTCCCTCTCTATTCTACTTTATCCTGCTTCAGTGGTGGTGTCACCAGAGAGCAGGGAGCTGAAACTCCAAACCTCGGGTCTTGTGTTCCAATAAAAGAAGATTTTTAAAGTCAGACTCCAAAATTCATGCAAGAAAACTTTACTGGAAATAAAAATGAGATGAAAATATAGTAAAAGAAAAGCGAGGCCTAAGCAAAAAGCACTCTCAAGGGAGAGAGTGGGCTGTCTCCAAGCAGAGAAGGACGAAGGAGACAAAGCCATTCCCAGTTTTATTACTGAGAGGTGCGGAAATTGAAAAAAGAAATAGCCATACATTGACCGCTTTCATCTTCCCTGACAAATGTCTTCCAGGTGCTGGTTACAGACCAGAAGGAATGTGCTGCCATATTGAAGGCATTCGCTTGCAGGCGCAAGACCCCTGAGGCCAAATCCCTGAGCACTAGGACTGTTTCATTGATTGATGGAGCAAACCCCAAATTTATAAGTGCCCTAGAAAACTGATATGCCCACCAGACCACCTCCCAGGATAACCTATATAAACCCAGTCCCTTTCTTTGTTCGGGGGCTCATTTTCCACCAGGAGATTGGGTCCCATCACAGCATCACCTCGTCCCCGCATCCCCTGTTCCTGAATAAAGCGCTGAGCTGATTTGTGAAGCTTGCTTTCACCCCAGTCTTTTTGCACTAACATTTGTAAAGCCAAATGACCAAAAGCAAGTAAAGCAGAACCGCTGGACAGGCTTTATTTTGGAAAGTACGCTCCCGGGCCACACCCCCCGACCACCAGGCTTGAGCGGGTGATATGACACCCAAGCCTTGTGGCACAGAAAATGTAAAGGGCCCGCCCGGAAAAGGAAGACTTAAGGAAGGAAGGGAAGGGTCTGAGGTAGGAAAAGGAGGTGATCTAGAGTCCTGTGTCCTCTGGGATTGGTCAGGGGATCCTGCTGAGGTCAGAGTTCTTCCGGGATGAGCCAGGAAACATGGCGGTGCCCATGCTGAGTGTTCCGTGTCCCTCTGTGCATGCGGCTGGCAGCGACCATGTTGGTGCCTTCAGGCACGCGTGCTGTTTGCTGCTTCAGCTCTGCGCATGCGGCTGCGGCAGCCATGCTGGTGCATCCTGCACATGCGCGCTGCTTACCGCTTTAGTCTGCTTCGGCAGAGGCAGCCGTCTGCGTTCTGCGTTTGTCTCGCTTAATCTAACAACAATTACCGTTTGATGTTTTCCAGGGAAAACTGGGGACCATCTGTGCTCTTCCGCAGTCAGGTATTCAACTCTTCCTTCATGTTGGGCAGCGGAGTTTTTGACCTGAGTTGGTCCTCTCTGGAACTGCCATGGGCGCCATCCTATTTGGAAGGCTTCATCTGTAAGTCAGTCCCATGGTAACGTGGGTGCTGGGGTCAGTACCTGCTCAGAAGTTACCTTAGTGTGCCTGCACTACTAAAGGAATCTTCCTTCCCAGATAAATGGAGACACCTTTGGCCACAAGTCCTAGCTTCACACCAACTCGTTGACCCTGCCAAGTGTTAGTCCCAGTAATACTTTTCTTTTGACATATTTCCCAATTAGCTCTTTTTGCTTCTACTTATTGTCTACAAATTAAGCACTACTCTTGCTTTCTAGTCTACTTTGGAAGTAGTTTAAAGAGACTCTATTTTAAAGAACACCTGTGACCTCACCTGCATTTCACTGCTCATTGCTAGCTAAGACCTAACAGTGGAGGCTTCCTTCTTACCTCCTGTTTGTCAAGGGGCTGTGAATTTTCACACTCTACCTGCTTGTAACTTTGTCCTGCTCTCTGAAAAGTTATGGAAAATAATATTTCTCCCAATAAAAGTGGAGAAATGATAGAGCTTGGGAGGGAGGGCAACTAGCCAAGCATGAACCTCGCAGTAAATCCTTTCCCAATAAAAATGGGACCTGAAGGAAGGAGGTTGATATTGAATGTTGGGTTTTGGACTTTGACCTTCCTCCATTGCAAATTGGTCCTAGATGGAGACACAGTAAATTCTGGAACTCTGGGAGACAATAAATCCCAATAAATAAACAACAACAACAACAAAACCAATAGTCATCCCTCAAAATCTGGGCTCCTATCTCTCCAAGTAACAACGCGTTTCAACCTTTTACAGCTGCCCTCCTGGGCTAAAGTTTTGACCTACACAGCTAGCTCCTGACTCTCTGAACAACAAACTCACGAGTTCCAAAGATCAAACCACCCTTTGAAACCAAAATCCCCTCTGTAACCAGGGGCCATTTTCTGCCCTGAGTGGCGCCAGGGTTCCACCAATTGACTGGCAGCTAAATACTGAACAGGAAAAGCTTGCTGAGGTTTCCAGGCTCCCGCCTTCCTGTGCGCATCCTTTGTTCTAACCCTCTGCCCTCCAGCCATCCCGTCATTTTACATTTAGGGCAAACACTATTCTGAAAATGGGTCACTGGACTTTAGTTCTCAGGCTTCCAATCCTGAGACATCTACTTCTACAAGTCGCGGACACTCGCGAGTCCTATTTGGACAGCGTCTCCTACACCAGGCTAAATACCAATGTTACAGCCCGGGTCAGGTGCGCGCCTGGCGAGCAGCTCAGGCCTGGGGAGGGATGGGCCAAGAACCTGTCACTCCGGCCTGTTTCAACCAGCGATTGGATGACATTGCTGTCACTCAATACCGCGCTGGGGCGGAGCTGTCCAATCAGGAGCGGGGAGGGGAAGGGCGGGCTGTTGCTCACTGCGCTCTTCTCACGCTGGTCTCTCTGCTCCGGAGTCCCTGGTAACTACGTGTGCCCCCCGAGTCCTTTGAGGACCCTTGGGGGATGGCGGGTCACCCGGAGGCCAAAACGGTGAGTGTGTGGCCTGGGCCTTCCTGGGGACCCGTGCGTGTGAGCTGCAGGGCGGCTGGGAGGTGTGAGTCCCCGGCGTCCGCTGTGAGCGTGCAGCCGAGGCCCCGCTGGCGGGTCGCCCCGGGCCGCTGTCCCCTGCGCCCGCGGGGAGGACTGGGCGCGGGTCTCCAAGGTCAGGTGCAGCCTGTAGCTGAGACCTTTCTGTAGCTCTGGGACACTGTCCCCTGGGCCCGTGGGGTGGGCTGGGCGGCAGCTGGTCCCTGGTATCCTGTCCCCTCCCTCTTGGCGACCTCCGTAGGTCATCTCTGGACAGCTCCTGCAGTTGTGTGGTGAGCATGTGTTGGGAAATGAGGGCGAGGACACTGAGATCTGGAAGCAACACTTTATTAATGGCGCTAGGGCCCTGAGAGGTAATTCCCCAGAGTCTGAGCCCTGAGCTCAGCAAGGCTGTTCCTTTCATACGTAAAAAAGTTACATCTACACAGACTGTAGATGTCTGTGTAGACGGGGTACATCTACACAGGGGATTGGTAAAATTCT
>PVHX01017928.1:23395-38640 GCA_004024805.1 Geosciurus inauris
CCCGGGTGAGTTCTGAGTGTGGCAGTGGAGCCCCGGTGGGGTGCCATTGCCCCTCATTTCTCCCCGCAAGTAACCTGGGCTCCCCACAGACACACACTTCCTAATGTGCAGGAAGCAGGGTCTCCAATCCGTTTTCCATTCCGTAGCCTCGCTTCTCCCAGGGCTGCAGCAACCCCCTGAAATTCCAGCTCTCTCCCAGCATTCCCAGATGCCAGCTGCACCCTGTGAGAGGTGGAAAGTGCAGGGGTTCGTTTTCAGAATACAGTATTTAGCCTTAAATGTAAAATTGGGATGTAAGAAAGGCAGCCTGAGGGGAAGTCGAGCAGAATGGGAGGTTTCAGCAGTTAACACACAGCTCCACAGCCTGGGGTGGGGCAGAGCAAAGCCCCTGCACCTGAACAGCCCTTGATAAATGAGGTGGGGGAAAGCAGTTCAGACCAACAGGTAGAAATCTTTCTGTTTAGAAATAGTAACTGTGTACAGAAGTTAAGAACTGTGTCTGTGCTAAAATACATTCCCCCCAAGAAGGCCTTCCTGCCACAAGAGAACAGAGGGAGGTGGGACAAGCAAAGGTGCATTTCTTTAACCAATAGGAGACAGTAAAACCTAAGTGCCATTCAGCAGAGACTGCCTGTACCTAGTACTCAACTAATGAGGACGTGGGGGAGGGACCTTCCGCCCTAAGGATGAAATGCTGATTGGCACAGCTGTGGACGGGCCACATCTTGCAAAAGCTTTGCTTCCTGCTCTACTGCATGTCGCAGAGGTTCCTTGAGTTTGCACAGGTGAGCATGCCTCTCTCAACCCACCAGGGCACACTTTATCAACTATTGGTTCCCAGGCTGCATTCAAGTGCACAGTGTTTTAATGGTCATAGTTTCTTTTAAAAAGTTTTTTTTTTTGTTTGTTTGTGTTGTTTCATATGTGGCTGAACATTTCCCAGGAGTGGAAAGCAGACAGGAATGACCTGGAAGTTATGTGTAAAAAGTACTAATGCCGGGGCTGGGGTAATGGCTCAGCGGCAGAGCGCTTGCCTCGCATACGTGAGGCACTGGGTTTGATCCTCAGCACCACATAAAATAAATATATTGTGTCCATCTACAGCTAAACAAAATATTTAAAAAAAAAGTACTAATGCCTCTCTTTATCTAGCCCAGGCACAGACATCTGTGCAGTGTCTTTAGGTCACTTTACAGGGTCCTGTACCATAAACCACTATCTTGTCCTTTCTGGGTGTACAGAAATCAAAAGGGAGACATAGACAAGGTGTAGTGGCAAAGAAGAGAGAGCTGCTCATTCAAGCTGCCAACTTTATATCAGTAGGTTACCTTAGGTCATTGGGATCATCAGTACATTATTGTTCATTGTATTACACAGGCTACAGGGTCAGCAATGTTATGCAGCTTATTTCTCAGTTATGTTCTACCATTATAATATGCAATATTAGGAGCTTTGTGTAGCTCTCAAGAAAGTCCATTGTTTGCAGTTAGTGTTGGATGGGCAGGTCCAGGAGCAGCAGAGCTTGCTGAAACATTGTGGTTATCAAGCAAGCAAGTTCCTTCATTCCCAGGAGCTGTGTGCCTGTGATTAAGGTCAAGGCTGATAAGGCTCTAACACAGAGCCTCATGAAGGGAATTGCTATAGCAGCTAAGCATTCTATGCTTTGCATAGAAACATTCCTAGTCACTGGCCATCTGTACTTTGTACAGGAACCTTCCTAGGAGCTAGGCATCCTATATTTTGTGTAGGACTTGCTAGACTCCAAGCATTCCACAGTCATGAAGCCATTAGAGACACCAATCCCAAACACAGAACCTTTAATCTAGGAGCTGCCACAAGGTGCCCACAGCTGCCCTGTGCCCTGCAGAGTGAGGGAATTTCAGGCCTACAGTCAGCTCCTCCTAGAGGACAGCCTGAGGTGTGGGCTGCCAGTTCTCAGGGGAGCAGCTGGAGACACCCAGGTCAGGCAGCGAGGTGCTGGTGTTGAGGAAACATGACAGACAGGGTTTTTGCCCTCTGGATTCTCAGAGCGGCGAAACAAGAAAAATTATCCCAAGGAGCAGGGGAAACTGCCCCCAGCAAGGTGGAGCAAAACCCTACAAAGCTCTTCAGGAAGCAGGTGGGTGGGAGGGTGTGCCTGGTGACAGATGCCTGAGCTGAAGCTGGAGTCTGACATGGCAGTGTCCAGTGGTGCTGCTCCTGCCTGGGTTAGTGCCTTGGAAAGACTTGTTCACTTATTTTAGCCTTGGTTTCTCATTAATTGTAAAATGGAATTTATTAGTAGATCTAAAGATTAGAAAATATTCCTAAGGGGCAAGATAGAGTTATAAGTCAGGGGAAAAAAGAAAGAAACAGATAAGAAATGGAGAAACATTTGGTCTTGTTTTCCATTAGTTAAGACTTCCTATTACTGTTTTTCTTCCCCAGAGTGAGTTTACTGAGTTTCTCAGATGTGTTCATTTTTTCCCCTTCAGTGGTGGCAGGTATTGCTAATTTAAAATAAAATTCCAGGGCTTTGCTTTGGGAATGCTCCCTGGGAATAGAAATACAGTAAACCTCTGTTTCAGTGTGGCTGCAGAAATGAATGCATTCAGGAGAAAGTGTGTTAGATAAATTGGTTTTCTTTATTACAAAGATTTATCAAAACATAAGTTTCTGTATTTTGCTGGGTTTTGGCAATGGATGAGTCTCTTCTGTATCCTGTTAACTGCAGGGGAATGTTTAACACTGATTCTGATTCTATTGACTGGGACTGGGCAACTGTTAGTGGTCGTTACCTGTGATGATTGATTACCAAATGTTATCTTGGAAATAGAAATTAAATAACATTTTAAATTGCTAAACCAGATAGATAATTTTGGTTTTCCTACTGAAGTGTTCAATGTCAGTGGCTTAAAATGTTTTCTCCTATAAACATAAACACTGAATTTGAGGGATTTTCCTGGATTTTTTTTTTTTTTTTTTTTTTTTTTTTAGTACCAGGGATTGAATTCAGGGGTACTCAACCACTGAGCCACATCCCCAAGCCCTATTCTGTGTTTTATGTAGAGACAGGGTCTCACTGAGTTGCTTAGTGCCTCACTGTTGCTGAGGCTGGCGTTGAACTCATGATTCTCCTGTCTCAGCCTCCCAAACTGCTGGGATTACAGGTGTGCACCAACATGCCCAGCATTCCTGGATTTTTAAAACACTGATTCTCTTCTAATTGAAACTTGAGTGAGAAGAATAGATCCTTTAATCTAGTGACTCTAATCCAATCCCCCTTGATCTTGCAAAAAGAGTTCACTGAAGATCCAGTCAGTGCTTCCTTGGCAGCCTCCCCTGTAGAGGCCCAGGCTGCTCACACCAACCCAGAAGGAGCCCTTTAGTTCAAGAAGCTACAGAGCTCTGAAAAGCCTGGGGTCCTCAGGCAGATGTGGAGGGCGACTGGATGAAAAGGCTAAGGTAGACTCTTTCTGAGGATGCAGCTGATGTTGTTCCAGTAAAGCATCTGTTCCTTAGTCTTGGACCTCTAGATTTCCTTTTCAGCCAAGATCTTTCCCAAGAGACTACTGTACTGTAGGATCAGCACAGCATTGCCCATGTCTTAAAGTGGTCTGTAACAGAATCAGAGGGGATCCCCAAAACCATGGCCAACAGTGAGAGCCTTTGAAAGAGACCAGCTAGGGGGAAAGTTCCCTGTTTCCTACTCCCACATAACCATGGCTCCTATACAAGAAGCACCACAGATGTCCTCATAAAGGAAGATCAGATGTGTAGGAAGAAGGGTCTGCGGTGCACACCAGCAGAGCTCACCAGATGGCCAATTCTGTTTGGTTTTCTTTTTCTTAAAGTAGACCAATTTATGGAGCAGCATGTACAGTTCAGGAAGAGAAGGCGGGAGTTCCCCTAAGCAAAAGGAACCTCGGCCAATGCTGAGATGCTTCCTCAGTCCCTCCTTTTACTTCAATGAAAGCTCCTAGCCGGGCGGTGGTGCACGCCTGTAATCCCAGCACTTAGGGAGGCTGAGACAGGAGAATTGCAGGTTCAAAGCCAGCCTGAGCGATCGTGGTGAAAATATTTGCAGACAGCTGTTAGAGTGCACTATATGGTCACCAACTAACCTTATATTTTTCTTTATATATTTTATAAATGTAACCCTTGTCATTGAAGCCAAGATGCAAGAGCCAGGGTCGGTGGGGTTTAAAAAATGTTCTGAGGTGACCGGGTGAAAACCTTGAGTTTTAATGAATGACTGTTTAGAGTTTAATGCAAAATGGCCTCAGCTTGCTACCAGAGTACTCCCAATGCTTCCTCCAGACTCTCCTCTTGTCTCTGAACATCTCCCGAATTAACCTTATGGGACTCCACAGACAGGAAGACTGGGAAATCTGATTGGAGTTTTGTCTTTTGCATTCCTTTTGCAAACTCTTTGTTCAAATGCAAATCATGGACTTGAAATACTATTCTTAACCGAACCTCCAGAAAAGAAGCCACTTGCCAAGCCCCCAAGTCAGGACCATGCATCTGAATCCTTAAGCCACTGTTTACCATTTTATGACACAACAATGTAATAGCAATTTTTTTCTGATTCTTAAACCAGGCCCTAGACTCCAGGAGGGTGGAGGAGGGGCGAGGGTCAAAGATCTCCCTGCTGCAGAGTAAAGAGCCGTGCTTGTTTTAGATGCTTGGAGTCTTCTGCGATGTCATCTCTGAGAGCAGTCAAAAGGCCAGGAATGGATGTGCCCTGAGTGCAGAGGTGGCTCGTCACCTGTACGCATGATCCTTGCCGGTCTAGCTGGTGATGTCATTGTGCCTTTGAGATATTGTGAAGTTTTCGAGTTGCAGTGATGGGGATTAGGGGTTTCTCTCTTTACCACCGTTTCCAGCGTCTGTCTGTAGTTTTATACAGGTGCCAGTCGATAATGTGATGTATGTGCTGTGCACATTGAGATGCTCGATAAGATGAACAGCTTTTCGTTGTGGAGAAAAAGAAACCCACCGGGTGCGATGCAGATAATTGGGAAAGATATTAAAAATGATGAAAACAAAACAAAGCAAAACAAGCCAGCCTGAGCAACTCGGTGAGACCCTGTCTCTACGTAAAACACAAAATAGGGCTGGGGATGTGGTTCAGTGGTCGAGTGCCCCTGAGGTCAATCCCCAGTACCAAAAAAAAAAAAAAGGAAAGCTCCTGTAGTTCTATTCAAGGCATACTGACCCCATCTTCTAATTCTCCAGGGGTCAGCTCTTAACAAGCTCCGAAGCTGTAAGGTAAAAAACAGCCCTTTTGTAATTAAAAGCCCAAGGCAGTTCCTGCCCCAGGCGGTTCCGCTCCGGAATCTTCCACCTGGGAAAGAAAGCCTAAAACAAAGCCTAACTGCTCAGGTTAGCACATCAAAAGAAGACTGCTACTGCTTATCTGCCCCCAATTTCGAAGTGACCAATCCCCAGCTTGCCACGCGGTTTTGTAGTGGGCTCTATAAAATCCCTCCCGTGCGTCCCCTCTTTCTCTTTTTTCCTCTTTCCTTCGCCCGGGCGCCCACTCCCCTGAATAAAGGATCTCCTGGCTGTACAGAGGTGTCTGTGTCTGGCTGGCCGCCACCCTAACAGAAGCCACCTTGCATCCTCGGCATGGAAGGGTGTTGCCTAGGGTACCAGACCCGACCAGAAAGCTGCAGCAGAGGCCGCCGTTGGGCTCAGTGTTGTAATTCCTCACACATGCTTGTGACACTGAGTCCATATGGAAGATGCAGGAGGGGCCTCTTGAGCACAGGAAGATAATAGGGCCTGCTTTGGAAAACCAGAAACTCAGCCCTGCCTAAGTGGCAATGTCCCCCTAGTGAGGTGGGTCCCCTTGCAGGGAGGAAACCCTGCTGAAAAGAGTCATAGCCAAGAACCTGTCCTTCTGGCCTCATTTACCCAGGAGTCTGGTACATGTCCTGTCACTTAGGGTCCCAAAGTGTGCATATGTGGGCTGGGGTGGGAGAGGGGTCTTGTGGAGCCTGGCCAGTCAGCAGGCAGATGGTAGAAGTGGGTGGCCTTCCACAGTCTCACAGGCCTTTATCTTTTGCCCTGTGCAGCTCAGAATCCATCTCCAGGACTGTGTCTTCCCTGCTGTGTGAGGCCCGAGTGGCTCTGGCTCACGTCTGTCTCCTGTGACCTGCAGGTGCTGTGAGATCCACAGGAAGGATGTCTGGACTCCCCAGCAGGCAGGACATGGTGAGTGTGTGGGGCAGGACTGCTCAGGGGGAGGTGGGCTGGTTAGCACTGGTGGGAACCAGGTGTGGCTGGACTCTGGCCTCCACTGTCAGCTCCAGAGTCAGCCAGCCCAGCCCTGAGTCAGGTGCTGCCACAGCTCAGCCCTGGGTGCCCTCAGGCCATGGTGTGGGCTGGTGCAGGGTGGGTTCCAGTGTGCTGTCTGGTCTGCAGCCAGGTTGGCAGAACCCTGTCTGCACAGCTGGACCCCAGCCTAGGCTCTCAGTGTGCAGTGTAGGCAGAGCATTTTCAGGGGATCCTGACTTGGGGGTGGGGCTCCTGTGTGGAAGGTTATTGATCTAGGGGTCACCATCCCTTCTTTTTCTCAGGATTCTCCTCACCCCATCTTCTACATGTTTGGGAACTAAGGTCTCAAATTCACTTTTCATTCCCTAGCCTGTCCCCTCCTAGGGCTGGCAGTAAACCCCTAAACTTGCACCTCTCTCCCACATTTCCAGATACCGCCCTCCAGTTCACAAGATTATCAACTCTGTTTCCCTCACTACATTCAGTGGGCACATTACTTGAATTATCATTTGAATTGAGTAATGGATGATACTTTTAAAAAGATTTATTTTCTGTTTGTGCATTTGCCATTTGGTGAAAGCAGAGGCATCACCTGCAGCTCCACTGTGAAAACTCTCTGGGTCTGTCTTCTTTACCTTCCCCAGGCACAGATGCCTTAATGTCTTAGAGTAGAAGTTTCTTTGGACTCTTTACCTTTGTCCTTGGCCACTGTCCTGTAGTTTTTTTCGCTGCTGACCTTGGGAACACATCTTTCTCTTGGGCACTTCCAGGTTTTAAAAATCATGAGTGCTGCTGCTATAAACTCTTGCCATTTATTTATCTGTACTGTTTAATTTAGACTCAATTCTCCTTTAATTGAGTGTTCTTTTAGTGTAATTCATCCCTATGCTGGTTTTCATTTTCATTTTTTATTTCTTCATGAAATATTTTATTGAGTATGTTTTGTTGTGTAGGTTTTATGCTTATGAATTTCTTTTCCATTTGTCTTGGACATTTTGTATTGCATCTTCAATTCTGACAGATAGTTTTTTTTTTTTTTTTTTAAATATTTATTTTTTAGTTATAGGTGGACAGAATATCTTTATTTTATTTTTATGTGGTGCTGAGGATCGAACCCAGTACCTCCTGCGTGCTAGGCGAGCACGCTACCACTGCGCCATAACCCCAGCCCCTGACAGATAGTTTTGCTGTGTATAGTATTTTTGGTTAACACTCATTTTCTTTCAGATCTTGGTATAAATTATTACCAACTCTCCTGTTTGTTAGCATCTGCATTGAGAAATCAGTAGAAATCTACCCTGGTTTACCACTAAATATGACCAACCTTTTTCCTCTTGCAGCTTTTAAAATTCTATCCTTATTCTGCATATTATGCATTTTCATTATAATGTGTCTTAGAGTAGATCTCTTCTGATTTTCTCTAATTGGAGTTCTATACACCTTTTGTATTTGATTTTCCACATAATGCCAAAGATTTGGTAATTTTCTAACATTATTTCATTGAAAAGATTGTGCATCCCTTTAGTTTGTATTTGAAAGCCTTTATCTACTCCAATAATTCTTAAATTTTTCTCTTGATGTTATCTCATATTTGGAGGTAGGTGGGTACCACAAATTGAACTCAGGGGCACTTAACCACTCAGCCTCATCCCCAGCCCTTTTTTTGTGTTGTAGAGAAAGGGACTCACTGAGTTGTTAGTGCCTTATGGTTGCTTAGGCTGGCTTTGAACTCGTAATCTCCTGCTTCAGCTTCCCAAGCCACTAAGATAACAGGTGTGTGCCACCAAACCCAGCATATCCCAGATTTTTTAATATTCTTGTCACGATCTGTTAACATTTTTCCTTTATGGTCAACTTTATTTTCAGAATTATATACTTTATCTTCAAGACTCAAGAATTTATCTTCAAAGTATTCTAATCTGTTGATGATGCTTTCAACGGAATTTTTATTTTGGTTTATTGAGTCATTCTTTTCCAGGATTTCTGTTTAGTTCTTTTTCATAATATCTTACCTATTTATTGAAATTATCAGTCATTTCCTCTATTTTCTGTCTAATTTCACTCTGTACATCTTCTTCTAGTTCACTGAACATCTTAACTTTCTAAATTCTTTCTCTGGCATTGACTCCACTGTGGTGTCAATGGAGTTAGTTATTGAAGTGTTGTGGTCTGTATGAGGTGGTTTTTTCCCTTCTTTATATTGCTTGTATGTCTATTCATCTTTTAGGATGGTTGTCACTTCATTTAAGTAAGTGATACTTTATGCGCATCATTCTCTTGAAAGCCCTTGGTTGGGTGATTGTTCAGGTATTGATACTTTGATTCTATGTGTGGGCTCTGCTGATCCCAGTCTAAGTACCACTTGGAGAGAAGCCACTGGACTATATTTATTACAATCACTTAAGAGCCAAGGCACATACTATTCAACTTCATAAAAACCTTGTTTACATTGTTCTGCACAATTGCTCTGATCCAGGTATAAACTTGTAATGACGTTCTGGAATAAGCTGGACATGGTGGTACACACCTGTAATCCCAGTGTCTTGGGAGAGTGAGGAAGGAGGATTTTGAATTCAAAGCCAGCCTCAGTAATGTGAGACACTAAGCAGTCAGTGAGACCCTGTCTCTACATAAAATACAAAATAGGGGTGGGGATGTGACTCAGTGGTTGAGAACCCCTGAATTCAATCTTCAGTACCCAAAAAAAACCAGCCTCAGCAACTTAGCGAGGCTCTAAGAAACTCAGTGAGACCCTGTCTCTAAATAAAATATAAAAAAAGGCTGGGGATGTGACTCAGTGGTTACGCACCCCTGAGTTCACTCCCTAGCACTCCCCTCCAAAAAAAAATGTCGACATGAGACTAATTTATAGTAAAAAATGCCAATGTGAAGAAAACTTGCTGAATCTCAGTCTGGATTTTATTAGATTTTGGGACATTTAGGTGACATGTCACTCTTTGGCTATGAGTCCCTCCAGCGGTGCTGGGACACAGAAGGCACTCTGCTGATTGCTGTGGACCTCCACCAGGCAGTTTTGGTGTGCCATCTGGGGGCCTGTGGCTGACTGCCCAGGGGTGCAGCATTTTGTCTGAAGTTCTGTGGTGGTTGTGGTGGGTCAGTGAGTACCCACTTTCCTTAGCAGGATGCTTTTCATGATGGCATGGAGCCTGGCAGCTATGTCCAAGCACAGATCCTGTGGCTGTGGATTCTCTGCAGGTAATCTGTGGTGCAGAAATGTCCCCCCTGGCCAGCATGGCTCACTGGGGTGCTGTCTTTAACTCCTGAGTACAGAGACTCTGCTGGCACCCTGGGATCTAACTTGTAGTGCCCCAGGTTATCAACAGCAGTTGGCCATTTCTTCTGCTGAGTGACCGAGGCGGCCTTCAGCCAGTGTCCACACAGTCCTAACATTCCTAAGCCGTGGCCACAGTGCCCCAGGCTTGGAGTTGCTGCTCTCCCTGCTGCTGCCTTAGACCCAAGACCCGTCTCCAGCTGCCTCTGGAGACAGTGTGGGCAGCTTTCCCTTCAGCTTCCTGGGAACTCAGGCAACTCCTCGTTAAAGTCTTCTGTGGGCAGCTGCCACAATTTGGGGCCCATCTCTCTGTGCCAGTGGGTGTCCAAGCAGCTTCCCCTTGGGATGGGCCCCATGTGGACTGAAGTTAAATCAGGGGCTGGTCCTTCTGGGCATCTTAGGGCAGCTTCCTGCCACTCCTCCCCCCGTGCTGTGGTCAGGGGCAGCAGCAATCCTGATGGTTTCACTGCCTTGTGGGGTGGATGTGAGCTCTAGGTCCTGTGGCCACAGAGCGTGGGTGTTGCTGTCTCTGCCCGGGCTCCCAGTGGTCTTTAAAATGCTAATGCTTTGAGCTCCTGAACACTGGGTATGTCTCCATTTATTTGTGTCTTATTTTCTTTCTTTCAGGCACAGGTGGCCGTTTTCGGAGGACGAGCCCGTCTTGGTCAGTTGCTGCACGTCTCTCTGCTCTTGGCATCCTTCTCTTGATCCCTTCTCAGGCTGTTCATCGCCAGCTTAGGCAACGGTCCTCTGTGAAGGGAGGCGATTTCACTTCCTCTCAATCTGGGGCAGCTCTTTCCCTCTGTCTCTCTCTGCATGGTTTTCCAGCCACTGTTTCCACTGCTGCATTGAAAGGACCTGGTGAAAGGAGCAGGTCTCGCGTCCCAGTCCTGGGGGAGCATTTCCTTATTTCACCGTTGGTCATGACGTCCTCTGTGCTTTTCACCTGTCACCTGTGTTACTGAATCAATCTCCTTGTAGACCCAGTTTGTTTTTATGGTAAATGCATGTTGTCTTCTTCAAATGCTTTTTCTGCATCAACTCAGGTGGCTGTGTGTTTTAGTCATGTTGCTAATGCTCTGTCACATCCACTGATTTTCATGTGTCGGCCCATCTTGCATTTCAGGGATACATATTTCTCGGAAGCAGTGTTTAGTTCTTTAAATACACCTCCAAAAATTGCTCGCTGGTGTGTAGTTGAGGATTTTTCCACAGGCACTCATGAAAGACATTTAACTGCAGCCTTGTTTATACATAATCAGCACAATTTCAGCCTCAGAGTGAGATTGGGAATCATTTCTCCTCTTCAGTTTTCAGAAAGTATTTGAAGGAGGTACACATTAATTATTTTGAATGTTTGGTAGATTTAGCAGGGAACCACTTGGTCCTGGGTTTTCATTTGTTCAGGGTAATCCACTCTGTTGGTCTCCAGACTGTTCAGGTTTCCTCTTTTCTTCATGGCGTGTCTCTGGATGTCTGCCCACTTCCTCAGTGTCACGCAGTCTGGTGTACTTCAGGGACTTGTCACCTACACTTCCTTCAGCCGTGCTGTGTGGTGGAGCTGTTCTGCTGTTGATACAGTATCTTGTGGGGGGCATTCTGCTGACTGTGCCTTGGCTGAGTGTTCAAGATGCTCAGGTCTCCCTGGGCCATTCTTCATGAGCCCTTCTTAGCCTTTCCTCCTTCCCAATTAGACAGGAAGATTGGGGGAGATGGAGCTGGGTGTTTCTCTTTCGCCAGAAGGTTTGGCTCATAATTGGGTGATTCAGCCTTTGGAAATAGTTTATTCTGAATGAAGGGCTCAGGAAGGATGGAGTTCTCTGGGCATACTGGAAAATGCCATCTTTCTTCTCCCTGTGCTTTAAACAGTGAACTTGTGTGTGTGTGTGTGTGTGTGAGAGAGAGAGAGAGAGAGAAAGAGAGAGAGAGAGAGAAATCTTCACTGTGATATACTGGCAGTGTTTCTGGAGGTAAAACATCATAAATTAAATTCATCATAAATTCATAGGAATAGTCAGAAAAATCACTGGGCTGCAGGTAATGGTGAATTTCAGTAAGAGGTCACACCACTGCAGTGGCTGCTGTCCAGCTGTCCCCACTTCTTGTTCCCTGACTGAGGCTGCTGGGCCTGCAGAGGGGGTCAGTGCCCATCTGCTTGGCATCTCCTGGGTTTTCCTCTTCACTGAGAGGTGATCCTTTGCCACATGCAGCTTTTACTTTCTGTTTTATGTCCTGGCTATTTGCCAATTTAGTTGTACATTTATTTGTCTCACTTTGTGCCCTGGCTGGCTGATGTATGAATATCAGGTTTCTCCTCCACTGTATATCATCTCTTTTTTTGGGAGGGACACTGGGGATTGAACTCAGGGGCACTCAAACACTGAGCCACATCTCCAGTCCTGTTTAGTATTTTATTTAGAGACTGGATCTCGGTGCTTAGCACCTCGCCACTGCTGAGGCTGGCTTTGAACTCGCGATCCTCCCGTCTTAGCTTCCCCAACTGCTGGGATTATAGCTGTGTGCCACTGTGCCCAGCTGCTCATCTTTTAATTCCCTTAATTTTAATGTATTTGAATTTTTCATTTTTTATTATTGCTTACTTTTCTAGGGGAAAATTGTGTTTCCTATCCCTCTAGAAAACCATTTCCTCTAAATTTCTGCAAGTGTTTTAATTTTGTCTTTCACATGAAAATTTATAATGGTACTTGTCTGGGAAGTAGAACTGAAATGCATTTTTGCAATTAGAATTGTCTTGGTCCATGTTTTATATTTCTTGTGATCCTTTTTCCCCTCGCTCTACAATACCTGCTATGTCTTTAATCAGCTTTCTTTATAAAGGCCAGCCCACTGAAAACTTGCTTCTCCCTTGGTTCATTCTTCCTCTGTCTGCTAATTCCGTGCTATTTGGAGTATCATAACTGGAAAGTCCTTTTGGTACAGTCATGTGTCATTTAACTGCAGTGCTACATTCTGGAGGAGCATTTTTATGTCGTCTCACCGTTGCACAAACATCATTCTGTATTCACCTGATCCTCAGTGGCGCAGCTTCTTGCACACCTAGCTTCCGTGGTGTCAGTGGTCCTGGCTACAAACCTGCACAGCATGGTGCTCTACCAAATACCGCAGTTGACATGCGTTAGGTTTGCTCATACCAGCAGCACTGCGCACACACAAGGAATCCCTTCACTACAGACACCTGTGTGTGTGGCGCCTATATGACCAAAAATGTCCTCAAGCAAAACATGGTTATGTGCTACATGAGTGTGTGCGACAAGCCATGATTCTTCAGTTCTGACATTAACAATTGTCACAGATTTCTTATTCCCATTAGGCTTGGAAAAGTACTTTCTTGACCACTATAAAGTCTATTTTGGAGATGTGTAAAATTTTGCAAGGCTATCATGTGGAAGAGGTGACCTTTAGTGACATTTAAGTCATTCCTAAGACACAAACATATTTCCACATGCCCTGTTCTTTGACATTTTCACAAGAAATTAGCAACTTGTTTTTTATTGATCATTTTTCTTACTTGCTAGCTGGTTAGATTTGTTCTGAAGTAAAGCAGTTGCAGCCTTCTAATTTTTCTCAATTCCCAGGTAACCCATTGTGACCACCTGGATATAATGTTGTCTTACCAGCAAACTTTCTAGTCTTCTTGAGCAGAGGTTTTTGTTTTCGGATGGGTAATCTATTAGGTTCTAAGGCAACAGTGAAAAAAAATAACAGGCTTTCTGAAGGAAGGCAGATGTTCAGTAAAGACTATATTGTTCACCTACACTCTGAGCACTGTGATTAAATTACTGCTTAGTTTGGTAGGATTCCACCCAAATCCTTAGCTCCTCCCACCAGCAAAGTTCCACCTTTGTCAGCAGGCATTTCTAAGGGTAGGTCCTGTAAGGAACACTCATTAGCTCTCCTCTACATGTGAGGCAATAGGACTTCATTATTCCATGTATTATACGTTCATTCACCCTTCAAGGACACTGGGGAGACCTGGTAGCATGACTTGCTCCCTGGACTCCACAGTGAGAACCTGCTTTGGCTCTGCTGATGCTTTTCTGGATAGTTCAGGCCTTATGCTGGGATGACTCTTTGAAGCAGGGAGTGCAGACAGGGAGTACATACTTTGATGACCAATGCAGGGAATAAATATTTGGAGACCATAGAAATGCGAGAACATCTCACATGATGAGAACACAGCCCTCATACTGTCAGTCCCTCCTGGACAGCAGTGCACGTTTCTGGGGTATTTTAGGATTCATTGACCTTTGAGGATGTGGCCGTGAACTTCACCCAGGAGGAGTGGGCTTTGCTGGATCCTTCCCAGGAGAATCTCCACAGGGATGTGATGCAGGAAGTCCTGGAAAACCTGGCTTCTATAGGTAAGGGTGGTGCTTCATTAACTAATCAAACATTGAGTAGGTGGGACTTTTTAAAAAGAAAAAAGAACAAGGGATTGAACCCAGAGGTGTTCAACCACCGAGCCACATCTCCAGCCTTTTTTTATATTTTATTTCAGGAGCCTCAGCCTCCTGAGATGCTGGGATTACAGATGTGTGTGACTGGGCCTGGAGAGTGGGAGTTTGTTTGTTTCTCTTCATGAATTTAGAATGTGGAAAGGAAGTACTTTGGGTGATACATTGAGCCTAGTGTCATTGTGCTCTGCAGCACGAATCCTACAGTTTTCTTTTTTTTAATTTTTTAAAAAAAATTTTTGTATTATAGTTGTCCATATTAAAAATCCTATAATTTATTCTCAAATCATGATGATTTGTAGTGATTGTTCTGGTCTACATTTTAGGAGATAAATGGGAAGGTCAGAACACAAAACCTGGAAGAGGTCTAAGGTAATTTGTATTCACCAGAGGAAATAGAGTGTCGTTAGGGAATTCTAACATATCCTATAATTTTATAAACAAGCAAAGAAAACAAGCATGATACAAATTATATCTATTATTATTTAACCAGAAATATGAACTTAAATGTAAGATATATGTTTAGTGTTTTCAAAATCGTTGATTTGTTAACAATGCTAACAAACTTTTATGATTCCACTGTTCTCGTAGCTACAGAGCAGCAGTGTTGCAAAGTAATTGGTACATTTACTTTCAAACAGTTTGGACATGATGGAAAACCAGTACTTTTCCTGACATTGGTAGTAGTGTAAGTGCAATACTGACTAATGAATATAAAAACATTAATGAGCTAACGAAAGATTGCCTTATAATTTTTTTATAGAAATCATGTAGTAGATCCTGGAAAAATTTCTTTAAAGTGTACTCAGTGTGGAAAAACCTTCAGTGAGATTCCAAATCTTAGTCCTAAAATGGACTTTACTGCAGTCTACTCTACTGTAGAGAACCCTAGAGAAGACTTACAGATGTAAACAATGTGGGAAAGCCTTCACGAGTTATTATTACCTTCACAGGATGAACAAGTTTACACTGGATAGAAGTGTTATGAATGAAGACAATGTGGAAAAACCTTCATTTCTTCTTCCTCCAGCAACATAAATAAATTCATACTGGAGAGAAGTCCTAAGAATGTAAGCAATGTGGAAAAGCCTGTCCAAGATCTGCTAACCTTCACAGAGATGGAAGGACTCATACTGAAGAGAGGCTAAATGTAAACAGTGTCATGAGGCCTTCACTTGCTACAGTTACATTTTTAAAAACATTAAGCAACTCAT